>OMNZ01091346.1:6990-19644 GCA_900303255.1 Lesueurigobius sanzi | reverse complement strand
GAAGCCAGGTTTTCTTTTTTCCCGTTCAGAACGCATGAACACTTAACAGGTTGTTTCAGCCTGATGCGTTTAGTGCCATTAGCGGAGAATGCTCTTGACCTTTTTATCCACACAGTGTGACAAGCTCCATGCTGCTCTGTAGAATTGCTGGTTAAGAGTTGCATTGTTTTGCGTTGCATTGCGGTGCAGTCGATTCAAAGTACCTGACCTGCACTTTGCATATCACAGTTTGATCATGTCATTTTCTACATTTTCTAAGAGTAGGGCTCACTTTTAACCTCTTAAACCCCAGCGTGCCAAATTTGGGTCCTGGGGAAGGAGAGAGAGAGAAGAAGGAAAGAGGGAGAGAGACAGAGAGAGGGGAAGGAGACAGAGAGAGGGGAAGGAGAGACAGAGAGAGGGGAAAGAGAGAAAGAGAGAAGAAGGAAAGAGGGAGAGAGAGAGGAAGGAAAGAGACAGAGAGGGGAAGGAGAGAGAGAGAAGAAGGAAAGAGGGAGAGAGAGAGGGGAAAGAGAGAGACAGAGAGAGAGGGGAAGGAGAGAGACAGAGAGAGAGGGGAAGGAGAGATTTTAGTGCCCAATTTGGGTCCTGTGGGGTTTAACAGGTTAAGCTACTGTCAAAAAGCTGAAAATATTAATCTTATTTGTATAGCACTTTTCATGATACAAGTCCCACCCAAAGCGCTTCACAGATGAAAGGGAGGGGGGTCATTCACTCCATGATGCTGATGGTGGTAAGCTACATTTGTAGCCACAGTTTCCCCTGGGGCAGACTGACAGAAGCAAGACAGAAGCGGTTCCTCCGACCACCACTCACACATAGGCATTGGGTAAAGTATCTTGTCCAAGGACACAACGACAGTCTGCACCTGCAGGAGTGCAGACTGTGAATAGGGAGCCGGATTCAAACCCCCGACCTTCCGATCATGAGATGACCCGCTCTACCTTCAGTACCAGTACCTTCTGCGCCTCTGTCGCAGAAGGTACTGGGTTTGTTGTGTGTAGTATTTCGATTGTGGGTATGTTGTCATCACTTATACTCAGTAATAGCATGTAAGGCAGGGATCTTCAACCAGTAGCTCGGAGCTACCAGTGTTTCTCTGTCCCTTTCTTGGTAGCTTGCCAAAAGCTTTCCACATTTCTACACTTGCTGGGCCACATTTTAGATGCATTCATTTTTGTTCTTTGTTGAACACAATCTGCCAAATTTAGTAAAACAATGTAAAGTATAAGGACCAAACTCCAGTATTTTTCTTTTACCATGTTGAAATATGTTCTTGGCTCGAGAGTGGACTCCTAACTCACTACATATGTGTCTTCAAAGCATGAGTAACTTGCTTACATTGTTATTACGTACAAGTAGCTCACTGGGTAAAAAAGGTTGGAGACCCCTAATGTAATGGAACATATTTATTGAAGAAATATCTCCTATAGAGTCCAGAATGTGGTTTATGATTCCAATATGTACTCATAGATCTATCAGCCACATCATTAACTGTAGATCCATTCAGCTGCTATTGAACTGAATGGAGTAACTCTGAAGACTATGCCGTCAGAGCTGTAACCAGGGGGCGGAGTCTGAGCTGAATGAAAACAAAAACAATGTTGGGCATCACACGATCACATGATGTTTGTGAAACAAGGCTGGCATTATGACCCTCCCTCCCCCCTCCTTTGTCCCCTAAAACAGTAGCAGATGAAACAGCTACCATTGAGTGGCTGCGCACATACAGCCACAGCAGGCTGTACATACACATACTGTAGGTGAAGTGGATAATCCATGAGCTGCCTGACCTCAGCTACACTCCACGTGTTAGCACCACTCCATTGGCTGAGGGGCAGTGCACAGGAGGTTTTATACAGTAGTTATATAAAAGATATATATTATGTAACGTTAAAGGGGCAGGCAGAAGATGAAGAATTCCAAGAGACACGGGAAGTTTATGTCGGGAAAAGCAGGAAGGGGGCAAAAAGAAGAATCATGTAAAACATCTTAAACGTTAACTCCAGGCATTTTCATTTCTAAACATTGTTTTTTAATCTATTACTGTTGTTTTATATTGTATACTATATTGCATACTGTTATAGTGCATTGAGTTGCCGTATATGAAATGTGCCTCACCTAATGTGAACTGTGACACACTCTTTATTGACAGTTTTTATCTCAGTTTGGTCAAACACATGCCAATGCCTGCCTTTTCCGCTGGTCTGTGCCACTTGATCCGCGGGTTTACTGTTTTATTGTGCACCGTCCCAGGAGAGCATTAGCAGGCCGAGTGCTGCCCAGTGACATTCGTGTTCACAACATCTTTAGTCGCTTCCCTCTTTGGCAGCTTTGAGTTGATGAGCAGTGAGGCAGCCAAGGAGATGATCACATACCACTCCACTCACAACACGGGATCAAGGGAGTCCGCCCGGCGCTATTAATACTGCACTACTGCCAGTGGGCGCTCCATCTGCATATATACTGTATATATAGGGACATATTATCAGGTGTCTGTCAGGGGGCTGTGTCCGAGACCAAATGCTTCGCAGTCGAAAGCAAGAGTATAGAAGCTGTGAATGTGTGTGATAGAGATGCTTCTGATACCGATACCGATTAGCCTAGCGCCGGACTAAATATCACAAGTGAATATTTAGTCTGGGAACCACCCATTCATTTTCTCGTAGGAGAGGTGTGGTTTACGATTGTCCATAGCCGTTTATTGGGCGCTACGAATGTCTATCATATGCGTCTGCACGTAGCCCAGAGCCAATCGTATCAATTGTATCTGATGACGTATGAGCCTCAGCTAATCCAGTCTGTCCAATAGTACACATCGTTGTCTTGCCGTTCCTCCCCGTTCTTTGATTTGTCCCTAAATCCCTGTGAAGATTTGGGCCATGGTTTCCAGGCTGTCGAGCAGTTCGAAAAGATTTGAGCGCGAGCAGCATGGGTATTCCCAGGGTAGATACCGATACCAATACTTGGGGTTTAAGTAGACACCGATACCCAATATACGAACATATTCCATATGTTCGTACATATTCCAAGTAGATTTGTAGATGACATGTTTGCGGTCTATGTAGAAACTGGTTTGCATTGAGTGAAAAGGTGTTTTTGTTACATTAATACAAACAACTTCCAACATAAAATGATCTGATCCTTAATATGGTAGGTACAGTATATCAGTAATTCTGTGACAGTATTTCAAAAACTAAAGTATAAACACAGACCTTCGCGAGTAGCCAATATTAGCCTTTTTGAATACTTTATGTGATTAGTCACAGCTTCTGTCCCAGCCTCGATTGGTTGAAGCTAGCATTAGCATACTGTCCATATTCACTTTTATTAATATCCTGACTAGATCCAGGAAATATGACCACATTAGTCCAGTGCTCAGGTCTCTGCACTGGCTTCCTGTTGCTCAGAGAATAGACTTTAAGGCGGCCCTGCTTGTCTACAAGTCTTTCTATGGTCTAGCACCAAAATATATAGCTGACATGCTGGAGCCTTATGAACCACCCCAAGCTCTGAGGACCTCAGGAAGGGGCCTCCTGGTGGTTCCTAGAGTCAGGACTAAACATGGTGAGGCTGCATTTAGGGTTTATGCAGCAAAAATTTAGAACAGTCTCCCAGAGGAACTGAGACAGGCTTCAACCCTGAATATGTTCAAGTCCGGTCTGAAAACAACATTGTTTACTGTTGCATATAGCAATTGAAAGTATTTTATCTGTTTTTAAATCTGTTTTATTAATAGCCTTCTTATTCCTTGGATTTTCAATTGTCTTCTGCATGTAATATTGTATTGTGATATTGTATTTTTCCTGGTATTGCCTCCGATATCCGAAACCAGTATTGGATCAGTGCATTCCTAGTTTGTGAAATAAATTACAATAAGATACATTTTGATTGGCTGTTTATAGTGTGTTTGACATTTGTCAAAAATCACTATTAATAAGTTAAGTAACACAATTATGTTTGTATGAAAGTTGTTCATTCAGTTATATGAGCAGATAAGAGTAACTTGGGTACTTGAATGAAAATCGTGTTACAACTGTTTTGTTGTTTTTTATTTTAAGAAATGACGTAAGAAGATGATGTAAGAAGGGGTAGGATGCATACGTTTTCTTCTACCTACTCCTTTTCGAATTGTTTTCTTATCAAAACCCAGTTTTAATGGAATATGTGTCTAAGACGGTTTGCAGGTGGGCCCGAGCAACTGGTGTAGGTGTGATTGAACAATGTAATTATATAATAGTAATGAGCTCCTTAACTAAAGAAAAACAACAATTGACACATACATTTAGAGAACTAAAAAGGGCTGAAGATTATACTCAAAATGACTTTGAACATGTGTGTTAATTACCAGAGCATCTACTGTTACCACTTGTATCAAAATCATGAGGCATGTTCATCAACTCTCAGATAATCCCTTTTTAATTGCCAGGAGATGCTATATTTTGAATGTATTTGTCAGTTCGGGGAGTTCAAATCCTGGCCAAGTCCTGAGCTGTGATAGCCCTGGTTCACTGAGGGCTAGACGGCACTGACAGGAAAGGCAAGGCAAGGCAAATTTATTTGTAGAGCACAATTCATACACAAGGCAATCCAAAGTGCTTCACAATTTCATGAAATTACAAGAAAGCAGATAAAATCAATCAATAAAACAAATATAATCATTAACTAACTACATTAAAAGTGACATTAAAAGTGAAGACTGAGTGCAGATAAAATACTTTCAGTTGACATATGCACAGAAACATTGCGGCCAGGCTCGAAGGCCCAGTGCGCTTGGCGTTAGCTGAGCTGCATGAGAATTCTATCACAGCATTTAATTAGAGTTCCGACTGGGGCTTCGAAGTGTGGATGATGCAAGAAGCTGTGAAATATTTCAGTTTTTCGAGATCAGATATTGCTATGATTTTGGAGGTTGAGGTTTTTGTGTTGTAGTTTTTGTTTCAAGGCGAGACAAGGCAGGAGAAATCTTTACTTGCAGTGGTTTTGGCTAGTTTTGTTTAGTTTCAGCTTGCAGGTATGATTAGTACAAACAAATTCCCAGTTTAGTAGCACCTACAGACTCCATGTTGTTGCCTTGTACTTAACAGTATTGTTCAGATGTAATTCCTAGCCTGATTTTCTGAACCCCGAATTTGCAATTACATTTTTTACAAATACTGTATGTTCACTAATAATATCTGGTTCACACGGAAAGATTTAAAATTGTCGGCCGAGTTTCCAAACCTGAGAGAGCCCACACATGACGATAAAAAAATGTGGCTACTATAACAGTTTTCAACCGATTTCACTCCCAGGTCAACGGGAAATCTGGCAAAACCTGTCGAGCTCAAATGTGACTTTAGAGTAAACAAACATGGCGGGCGAAGAAGATGCCGTTGTGATATGCTTGTACAAACTTTCACGTTGTTGCCACATGTCGACGGGTTGCTCCTCCATCTCTGACGTCCATCGGCCTTTCTGTTGGGCCATGACACCTGTTTTGATTTTGATTCCTCATCACCTCGCATTCTGATTGGTACACGCCACAGTCAACAGGCTGCATGCTTGGGGCACACCACACACAAAGGGAAATTGACCCAAAACAATCCAACATGTTGAATATCCCCGATTTGTCGGAACGTCAATTCCGAGCAGATGTGAGCAGTCGTAACTAGGGTTGGGTACCGTTAAACGATCCCAGTATGGTATCAAAAAAACGATTACGGTACTACCGGCATCGAAAAATAAATAGGTACCGAAAACTAGTGTTGTTCCGATACCATTTTTTCTCATCCGATCCGATACCGATATTTGGACTTGGCTCTATACATGGAAGCAAAAATTTTAATTTTATATCTCTAAAATGTATATAGATATATATATCTTTTTTCCTGTCTCTTTCCTGTGTCTTAAATGGAACAAAATATGTGTGTGCATTTGAAATGAGCAAATTCATTGTGTAAACATGAATATATAAGTGGTTCCCTCCATACACACATTTCCATCTGCCACTGTTTGTTCCAGTCAGGACCGTATAAACACTGGTCCTATTTGGGATCCCTCTTCTTTCTGGGCCTGCATGTATCGCTATGGCTGAATGTCTGGCCTGGACTTTTTCCCAGATGCTGCTCGGTCCTGGTCCAGTTTACACAAGCCCGTGTCGTCTTTCAAGTGACCATGAAGCTCGGGGATATGTGGGTCTTGATCTTGATTTATGATTAGTGTTCCCTCTTCTTGACAAATTGTCCAGTCAAAACTATGACTATGTTCAGACTGCAGAACCTAAAGGAGCCCATTTTAGTTCTATTATGGAAGGTTAGTGGCTTCGCTGAGAATACTAGAGATGCGATACCAATATTTGTGGTTTGAGAACCGATACGCGATACCAACCAATACCACTGGACTTCCTGAAAGTGGTTTCCTGTTCAACGTGAATTGTCCCTCTTTGCAAATGAGATGTTACTGTCCAACATAAAGTCATCATCTTTACATTCCAAATAGTATGTTCTAATTATTGTATATCTTTTTCTGTAACAGTAAAATTCAAATGTTGAGGCCTTAGACAGGGGCCAGTAAATAAATCTGGCTCAGTTTGGCCTTGCAGTATGAACGTAATGAGATTTACGTATAAACTTGTATCCCAGCCTTCAGTGGTCCCAGGACAGCCTTCTAAGAGCAGTGGGTGAACGCAGTGCAACACAAAGTCTTGAGTTTGATTTATAGGCCGCAGCTGGAGGACGAGCACATTCAGCATGTAAGTTATAACATGCAAACTACTCCACACAGTAAGCCCCCACTTGACCCAGAGATCGAACCTGATAAATTCTGGTGTAAGGCAGGAACCATGCCATCTGTAGCCTTCGATCTGCTTACTGTGTATTTATTTACTTTTTTTTTTCTTCAATTGATTGATCTCCATTTTAACTTTAGCAACAGATAAGTGCAACCTTTACTAGGGATGGGAATTGATAGGATTTTATTGATATCAATGCCATCAATTTTGCCTATGAATTTCATTCTTTATCAATTCTCTTATTCGGGCTGGGCGATATGATGATAAAAATTGAATCATGATCTGGTCTCCAGGACGATCTGCTATTTTGGTAACATCGTCATATCATGATTCAGTGGTTTTTATGTTTAGGATTATGTCAGGATTAAACCAGGTGAAAACTAGGTCTAAACCAGGTCTAAAATCAGACAATATCACAGACTGAACCAGGATTAAACCAGGACTAAACCATGAGGGAAACATGTCAAACCCTGGACTAAAACTAAAAGTCTTAACCAAGACTAACCCAGGACTACACCAGGTCTAAACCCCAAAAGATGCAGATGGCTTTAGTCACCTTTAAAAAACAATTTACACATGAATCGTGATAAAATCGGAAATTTAAACTAAAGAAAATCGTGATAAGATTTTTTGGCCATATCAAAAATGGTATATCAAAAACAGAAACTGCTTCATGGTTTCTTTAAGTTCAACAAAATACTGTGGTACCTGATGGTACAAAAGCTAAGTTTACCCCAAAAAATACAATGTTGTATATTAATACTACTTTAAATAATAATAATTTATCATAATAAACCTTGTAACTGTTGTTTAAAACTCTACAAACATGTTCTTAATATTGCCGATGGGGAGTGAGGGCACTCAGGCTGACATCAGTCTAAATGGTAACATTTGTACATATGGAACGTTTCAGCAAGTGTCTGAAGGCGCTCATTAAGTTTTACCTTGTTTAGTGGACCTTACGCTGAGTAGCCGGGGAAGAGTCAGACCGTTGCTCGAAGCCGAATGACATTTCTGTAATTTAATGCCATGAGTTGTGAGATGGTTGCATTACCACCTTTGCATTACTACGTGAAAGATTCATCTTGTTTTGTAAAATAAAGCCACGCTTTAGGCGCTTCTTCCTCCAGTTTTCTGTCTTCGACGCACTGTCACCCTCAACTCGGAGAACTACGTCATGACGCACGCACTGGCTCCATGCTATGGCGTCCGAAAAGGGGAAAAAATTGTGTTTTCCGAGCTGGAGCATCAATAAGCTGGATCAATAATGAAGTAGACATACGGTTCCGATGCTTTGGTCGAACAGAACCGGGTCTACTTGTAGATCTTGATTCCCATCCCTAGCCTTTACTAACATGGTTGTTGAGAAATGTTTATACCACAAAAACAACCAACTAATTATTTCTTTCCCAGGTTCATTTAACATAACATTGTCCATTATTTTCTTCCAAAGTCCAAACTCAAACCTTTGATCTTAAACTGCCACAGGATCAGCTTGTCAATTAAGCAGATTATTGACCATACATTTGATTATTTGCATCCCTAACATCAACCATCTACCACATACATTATGACATTTCTCCCTCTAAAATTCCTTTCATCTATTTGCGTGATTATTACAAAATAAATCATGCCTGACATCCTAAGTGGACACAATCTACAAAATGCATAGCGCATGCTGTAGAGCCATTATCAGGCCCAGCAAGGGATCTCTCTTACATAAGGCCCCTATACATTCTAGCCGCATGTTGCCAAAACAAACAGGAGAAGAAAACGGATTTAGGCCATTACTGTCAGTGAGTCATTCCTGCGCCATTGACAACGCGGCGCTGTCTGTCTCACCCTTATCCCCAATAAACTCAGCTGAACTCCTGACACACTTCCCCCGTTTGGACAAATTGATGTTACTGCTACTGACTAGGCTGCCCCGACTGAGTACAGCTGCCTCGCTCACACTGAAACTAATTACACAGAGGATTAGGGTGACTTTGACATGTGTTTGTGTGCGTATGGGCGTGTATAATCGCGCGCTGACGTCCCGAGAGGTTTAGACAAGGCTTTACCGCTAGCGCTGCGACACGAGCGGAAGCTTGCGTATAGATTTTGAGCTTAGTTAGCGCAACGAAGAGCGCAATCCAGCCAGCGACGGTCTGCGGTGTTTGCTGCATCCTTACTTACACTTACTGTATGGTAGGAAGGATTTCGGGTTCGTAAGCAGATTGGTTGCACATTATAAGGATTTATGTGGGCAATAAAATAGCAGTTTGATGGTATATTTGGCCGCTGATCTCGCTGGGAATGGTTTTCATATGCGTTCGACTGTACAGCTTCAAGTTTTGGCAGAACAAAGTCCCCCAAAATGTATCCTCTCTCCAAGCAGCAGAAGAGTCTTCTATCCAAGGATCTACGCCTCACCGCACGGTCAAATGTTGCTGGGAGATATTGAAACAACATTTATATGAAAGAGCTTGAATCGGTCGCGTACCTAGTGAGCAGCAGAGAACAAGCTATAGGATTGTGAGCTTTTGAAAGGGACAAATCATGTGAAAAAATAGGGCTCAATCCAGGTTTCAAATAGCACGGAACCAGAGTGAATCATCCTCCCTCATAACCCTATTCTCTGCATCCTCTTCACTCACCTCACCCAGCCGAATGTCCTCGTTCACTGCATGCACCCATCTCCCGTAGGATCTTCCACAGAGAAGAAAGTGTCTAATTTTTCAGAGTGTAATTGCTTTCTTTTCTTGAGAGAAGACTGAAATATCACCTACGGAAATTCAAAGATCCATTTAATCCAACTTTGATTTTTTTTTTCAGTCCGTAACCAGTACTTATTTTAAAGCCTAAACAGCGGCTCTGGTGGTAGTGTGGTTGTCTTATGACCACAAGGATGGCAGTCCAATCCCCGCTATGACCAGCTCTTAGAGCTCCTTTGTCAATAGGTTGCAAAGGTCCAAATATTATGCTTGATCAGTGTTTGTTAGTGATTCACAAACCTGCCATATTATGCTTTTGGCTGAAAGGCCTTTCTAATGGCCAACTTCACACACATGGTTTTTGAATATATTCACCAATTTTGGACACCTTTATTAGAAAATAATTAGACCTTAGATCATATGTCCTGATTGAACTTTGTAGCAGTCTTTGTTTCATGTGGATTGGCCCAGGAATTAGAGAGAAATTAGCAATAAACTAAGACTACACTGTAAACCCTGATTCACTGGGATAACTTAGAAAAAGTGAGGAAACCCGCTACCTTAAATTAGCAGAGTTAACTAGGTATAAAGGTTAAATGTACTTAATACAAAGCAAGTAAGAACACTTGATTATTTTAAGTTATGTCTCAAGTACGGGGAGCTTGGATAGCTGAGTGTAAGCTAGTTAAATGACTATCCAAGTCATGTACTATCTTTTGTATTTACTGTAGGATTTTGATATTAGTAATATGAATTAATGTCCTTCTTTTTATCTAATTGTACTTTAAGTCCGTGTACATAAGATATCTCGATTTTATCTTGTTCTTTGATTGCACATTCTGCATACATGTAGTTCTTTGATTGCATATTTTTTAGCTAACAGCAACACGCTGTCAGATCTGCTGTTACTAGGCTATTATCTTATGATACAGGACAGTATAGTGTGAAGGTGGTGAATAGTGGATGGACCCAGTAGAGACATGGAGCTGATCATCACCAACTCCTGAACAGTACATAATATCTACCAATCCACCTAGATACCGACTGATTACCATAGCATTGTCCACTAGTATATAATTATATGTATGTACAGTATGTATCCAATTTTTCATCATGCAACTAATTGGCTTGTTGTGGCTATGCTAGTTACGCTAACAAGAAGTTGTTTGGGCCAGTGCTTCCTGTCCTGGTTAATCTTAGACCTGTTTGAATAATCATATTTTCGAAAGATTACGTGGTGGACAGTGAGCTCCTGATACACGGCCACTTAATGAGCGCTAGCAACTCAATGTAGGATGTGAATACTTCAGTGGAGGAGATTTGTCTTGAAGCTAAAGGCTAACATGCTAACATAGAAAATGTTATACAAATATCAAAATAAAATTACAACTATAGGCAATACGATTGTTAGATAATATTTTAGAGTTTGTCAAAGTATCGTTAGCCTTATAAACGTAGCTAGCTTCATAAACACAGATGTCCCTTCTGCTGAAGTATTGACATCCTACATCAAGTGATAAGTGATCCTCTACCAGGAACTCACTGTCCACCACACAATGTTTAGAAAATATCATTATTCAAACAGGTCTAAGCTAATCTTGATGGAAATAAATACAGACAGGAAGTACTGGCCCAAACAACTTTAGGTTTGCAGAACTAGCGTAGCCACGGGTGCGTACCTATGTCCCCCAGTAGCTATGTTCCCCGGGAATATAAGGGAACAATGGCAATTCCCCGACACTGTAATCTTTACCCTGTACCCTAACCCTAACCTTAACGCTCTTAATCTTAACCCCTAACCTTAACTCCTAGGAAAAACCTACTACGATTCACCGAGCTAAGCACCTGGGGAACATAGGTACGCACCCGTGGCTACGCTAATTCTGCTAACCTAAAGGCCTGACCCCATCGTGTAACAAGCCAATTGATCTTGCATTGTGACAAGTCCACTCTGGCCCATAGTAACTGAAAAAGCATGGGGAAATACAGCCTTAACCACTTAATTTCACTGTCGAATGGGATGATACGCACTGCACACAGTAATACATGCCTCACGCTGGTAAATGTTGCTGTTTTTAGCTATTCTAACGTGTCCTTCTCTGGTTGTTGCGCAGCTCCACGTCCCGGACAGGAGACGGGGCCAGCACTTCGGGGCAGAGCCAGTCCAAGCCGAGCGGCGCGACCCACAAGATCTGCCTGGTGTGCTCCGACGAGGCCTCGGGCTGCCACTACGGAGTCGTCACCTGCGGGAGCTGCAAGGTGTTCTTCAAGAGAGCAGTGGAAGGTACGGATGGAAGCATTTGTACATCGAACACTGTCACAGAAACACAAGCACTGACTCAAAAAGCTCAATAATAGGTTGCGTTCACGTCGTAGAGTTGTATTTCAGTTGGAGTGCAGGTGTCAATACAACTCTATTGGAGAGAAACAGTTTTTGAAAGACATTTCCAAAAAGAAAATTGACAAATGTTGTACTTTCTACTGGCCAACATCATGGACATGTTATTGAATATTGTCACCACTTTTGGACACCTTTATGGGAAAACAGTGGTGTAAAGTAACAAAGTAAAAAGTGCAACTAATAGGTACTTTTACTTTACTTAAGTACATTTTATACTTTTTACTTTTACTTGACTACATTTCTGAGCCTGTATCTATACTTTTTACTCCACTAAATTGGGTTAAAATTTTATTTTCAAAGTGACCTCTCTACTGGTTTAGTCCCAGTTTAGACCCAGTTTAGTCATGGTTTGGACCCGGTTTAGTCCTGATTTGGACCCAGCTTAGTCCTGGTTTGGACCCGTTTTAGTCCTGGTTTGGACCCGGTTTAGTCCTGATTTAGATCTAGTTTAGACCTTGTTTAGTGAAGGTTTAGTCCTGGTTTAGACCTGGTGTAATCCTGGTTTAATCCTGGTTTAGTCCTAGTTTAGACCTGATTTAGAGCTGGTTTAGACCTGGTTAAGACCTGGTTTAATCCTGGTTTGGCCTGGTTTAGACCTGGTTTAGATCTAGTTTAGACCTGGTTTAGGCCTGGTTTGGACCCGGTTTAGTCCTGATTTAGATCTAGTTTAGACCTGGTTTAGTGCTGGTTTAGTCCTGGTTTAGTCCTGGTTTAGACCTGATTTAGACATGGTTTAGTCCTAGTTTAGGCCTAGTTTAATCCTGGTTTAGACCTGATTTAGTCCT
>OMNZ01091333.1:8264-18565 GCA_900303255.1 Lesueurigobius sanzi | reverse complement strand
TAAGATACAGAGTTATTAAGTGTTCATGGCTCTGACACAGAGTTATTAACTGTTCATGGCTCTGATACAGAGTTATTAAGTGTTCATAACTCTGTATCAGAGTTATTAAGTGTTCATGGCTCTGATACAGAGTTATTAAGTGTTCATGGCTCTGATACAGAGTTATTAAGTGATCATGGCTCTGATACAGAGTTATTAAGTGTTCATGGCTCTGATACAGAGTTATTAAGTGTTCATGGCTCTGATACAGAGTTATTAAGTGTTCATGGCTCTGATACAGAGTTATTAAGTGTTCATGGCTCTGATACAGAGTTATTAAGTGTTCATGGCTCTGATACAGAGTTATTAAGTGTTCATGGCTCTGATACAGATTTATTAAGTGTTCATGGCTCTGATACGAAGGTATTGGATGTTATTGAATGTTATTGAGTGTTCATGAGCCTAATAGCGGAGGGAAAGAAGCTGTCTTTGTGGGAGGTTCTGGTCTGGATGGACCGCAGCCTCCTCCCTGAGGGGAGAGGGTTAAACAGTTTGTGTCCAGGGTGGGAAGGGTCAGCTGTGATCCGACCTGCATGCCCCCGGGTCCTGGAGACATACAGGTCCTGGAGAGATGGAAGTTTGCCAGTTTTCCAGATAATTTGATGATGTTCCAGATAATTTAATGATAAAAGGTGAAAAACCAAAGTCCTGTAAAAAAAATATATATATATAATAATACACAAAATAGCCCATTTCCCATAAAACTGTTGAACATGTCAAAGATGGGTAACGACCTTTACTTTCAATATTTTTATGAAAAGCTTAGTTTTATGTAATTTAATGTAACGTTGTGTCATTTTGATGCTGACATACCACACAGTTGTTTCATCAGAGTGAAATATCATTCACAAACTGTAGACCCAACAATAGAGGATCTTTGATTGTTGACTGATTTCCTGTGGTCCTGACTTTAGCCTGGTCCTAGGCCTGGTCTGATCTTGGGCCCCTGGTGTGAGCACAGATTGAGAGGCCGGCTCCAGTTTTACTGCAGTATTGAGTACTTTATGTACTTTTTACTGCATTGGTTACAGTATTTTGTTTTTACAGCATGTGTAAAGTCTGTGGGTGGCTCAGGCCAGGTCCAGGACTCAAACTGGGTTTAGGGCCCAAATACTGGTGCAGGATTATGACCAGACCAGATTGAAGGGGCCGTACCTCACATTGAAGGAAACAGAAAACAGGAAAAAGTTTTTAAAGTGCATATGACACATTAGATAACATTTTCACTAAAACATAAGTAATCCCTATTGTACTGAAGATTTAGCTTAAAGTTTTATCTTGTTTTCCCTGGTTTGACATTCTTTGATGTTTATTTTTTCACTTCTTTACTGAACATGGGCACAGGAAGTGACATACTGTACATAGAGGTAAACAATCCACTGTTGCCAACCACATGGTTATGCGTGTGAAGTCAGAACATGGCACCACTCTCGTTTCATGTGCCTCAGTCACGTGACCTCAGTGGTCATGGCCGACATTTTGATGACCGCTTTTAATAAAAATAACTTAGATTGCCTCTTCACAAAGTACAACTGAGATGAAAACTTTCCACAGATATTATCCAGTAAGCTAAGTCAAGCATGACTAAATGGCTAAATTTAGACTAACAAGGACTAAACTAGCTCTAAACCAGGTCTAAACCAGGATTAAACTAGGACTAAACCAGGTCTGTGTCAACATTTTGTGCTCTGCGACTGACTGATGGAGTTTTGTTTGCAGAGTTGGGCAGATTTGTGGATGTGGACATTTGCTTGTTTGCTGTTGCTTATAATGGATTGGATACTTTTGCTTGTGTTTTAGTCCTGTCTGTCCCCCATGTGTCCCCCCTGCCCCTCCTATGCCCCTGAACGACGCAGAGGAAGACTTTAATTCGGCCTGTGGACTCCTCTTTGTGTCCCTGGTGTTTGCAGAGGGTCATAACTCAGCTCTGGTGTGAAGGAGCGAAAACGGGGGCAGAATGGCTCGTTTGGTGGCATCATTTGTTACCACAGAAACGACACGATGCGCCCAACAACCAATCAGATGAGAGAATGATGCCGCTCAGTTCAAAAGATCTTTTTTGTCACTTTTACTCGCTGAGGAAATATTTTCCAATATTTTATCCAAGAATGGGTCAAGAAAACAGTGATTATTAAGCATAATTTGAAAAAGAGTAGGTAGAAATAAAACCTTCGATAGTAGAAAAGGAAAATAAAACCTATCCTATATTAACTCATTTCAGCGTATTGCTTTTAAAATCAACCCCAAATCAAACCCTATAATTGCCAAAACATGTCAGGGCATTAATTTGAAGCCGCAGGGTTCAGAATATACAGTTGTGGCCAAAAGTTGTATACCTTTTTAATCTTTTGGCCAGGGTATGTACACTTTTGGCCATAACTGTATTTTGAAATTACATTTTTATACCGTTTATCAATTATATAGTTGCCACAAGTACACTAGGTACTTCGGCCACCTGTATAGACCATATTTTTGCAAATGCTTTCGAACAATGCTTAAAAGCTGTCTCTGTGCCTACTGGCTGTAGTGACCACAATATTATAGGCGTCACAAGGAAAACTAAATTACCTAAAGGTAGTAGTAAAATAATTCATGTAGGAGCCAGAGTGAACTTTTGTGTCACCTGGCAGTTGCTTAGCAACACTCAGGGGGGTGTAGGTCATGTGGTTGTAGGCGGTGAACACCGTAGTTTTCAAAGATAGCACAGACACGTGAGTAGAGAGGGGACCTGGGTAGCAGTATTTTTATGTTTTATTAACTTAATCTATATTAGAACCGTTTACGCGATTCTTAAGTAAAGCCTATAGCTGTGAGTAACAAAGGTAACCTATCGTGATCACACTCTCAATACGCGCACAACATAGTGCCATCCATTCAACCAAGAAAAGAGCCAACGGCGGCGCGTCATCCAAGGTTCTGGACCCTTTTTCCCTCTGCACCTAGGCCAGAGCGACTATGGGGGTCACTACATTGTCAACGAAAAAGACAATTTAACGAAAGCCATTGCTAGCAATATTGGCCGCAATATTACATGACATCAAGTGAGTAAAAAAGGCCGTGCCAACGCGCTGGACAACAACACCCATGTCATTGGAGCATGGGTAAGCTAAGCTACACGTTGCTATTTGCTTAAGGAATCCGGGCATGATTGTTGAAGTGTTTTGGACATTTAAATACATAAATGCTGGTGTAAAAGATGATAAAAATGCACTTGGATGGTTGTGCTCCGCTTTGATCGATGTCGATTTGTGGATTAAATAATGCAAAGCTTTGGAGTTTCAATGGAAATGACTATGCTGTTGCTTTGTTGAAATATAGAGTTATTTTAACCACCCACTGTGTATTCGAATAAGGTGAATGAAGTCTATGCACTGTATTAATAATTTGAAGGAAAATTAGTCAAACAAACAGTGCAGCCTCGCGGCATGAAATGGAGTCTGTGAAAAGAGAACGCAAACTCATGGAGAAAGCCTTGCAACACAAAATTGAAATGACTCAAAAGGATTGGAAATGTTTCGTCAATAAAATAAAGGGACTGATGCCAGAAATGAAAGTGCTCATGAAACAAAAGGAACATGCGCCTCAAGTGAAGGAATCCATGAGAAAGTTGAACAAATTGTGCAAATACGTTAATGTTACGACCTGTTGACTTTGTTGCCACATGAAGAAGTGATAAAACATAAGGAATGGTTTTCCAATATAATGACATATACCGAAACATTTAAAAAGGAAGTTTGCCGGTGGATCTAAGATATGGAACAGTGGCGTTCACATGATAATGATATTAAACAATGGATCAATGCCATTCAAACTGAACAAGATTTACATGATCAAGAAGAAATACGCATGTATCAAGGACTTCGGGCAAACTTGAAAACATAAAGCCAAGTGACAGTGCTTCTAATGCTGGGGCCCACAGATCCACTTTATCCCAGCGCTCCACAGCGTCTGCACGCTTAAAGGCAGAGGCTGACCTGGCTGCCTTAGCCACAAGACAAAAATGATTGAAGGAAAGGCACGCGCTGGAAGAAGAGGAAGAGCGGTTGCGTAAAAGGAAAGATAAATTGGGACTTGAATCAAGATCGCGGCGGAGTAACCACGCTCAGAATAGCTCTCGAACCTTCCCCTTTATTACCCCCTCCAAACTCGATATCTGCGGCTGTGATTTACATGTTCAGCCCCCCGAAGAAGACACAATTCATATCCTATAAAATAAGGGGAGAAACATGTCTAGACTTACCAGGAAAGCATCGTCCACTAAAGCTAATCCCCAGTGAGCCCAAGCTAACGTTAGCCACGACTTAGCAGCGAACAGCGACTCTCCGATACTTCAAGGTATGGCTAAGCTAAAAGCAGAAATGCGGGCGGATTTCACCATGCTGAAGCAAGAAATAAGCGGCCACTTTGACAAAATATACAGCAAGCTGGACAAGTTCACCGAGGACCTGCAGAGCCTGGCGAATATATCTGTATATTCGGACTGCCAGAGAGGGTTGAAAGGGGCTCTGTACCGCAATTCATAGATTTATTCTTGAAAGCCCAGCTGCAGCTGCCGGAGGCCTCAGACCTGGGTATCCAACGTGCACATCGGCCCTTCACCGGTAAACCCCCGCTGGATGCACCTCCGAGATCCATCGTCGTCAATTTTCGAGATTACGCCACCAAGGAAATGGTCCTGAGAGAGGCTTGGAAGATGAAAATCAAGGTGGGCTCCAAACTCATTGGTTTTGATCGTGATTATCCAGCCGAGGTGGCAAACAAACGCAAAGAATATAACGCCATTAAAAAACTGCTTAAAGAGAACATTTGTTTTCAAACTCCCCTTACCAGCACGAAAATTCAATGGGCCTCTGGCCCGCGTACTTATGGATGCGCCCAGGACGTTTACGCCGACTTGGAGAAGAGAGGTTATCCGATAGAGGGGCACTCGGTTGCACAGGTGGAGGTCAGGTGGATCGCTGGCATGAGCAGTTGAAGAACTGCGTGTTTGATGCCTCTCAACGAGCCCTGGATGGCATATGGCAAGCCCCCCGGAAAGCATCGGAGGATTGATCCAATTTGAGTTTTTTTTTTGGCCCCATGCATTAGGTGGGAGAATCGTTTTCTTGGACACCTTTTTCTTTCCACCCCTTTTTTTGTTTTTTGTTGGACTTATAGGATATAAGCTCAATTTCTTTCCTTTTAGGGCCCTCTAATCGCAGAGGTTTTTCCCTTGTGCCCCTCCAACAGGGTCTTTACTGAGGAGCTTAGGTCTCCCCAAGCCGTGGTGTCTACCTCTGTTCTGTTTGTTTTGTTCCTGTTTGTACCTATGTTTAGCCCATTTGGTTCACCTGGTCCCTGTTTTCCTTTGTTTTTGGGGTAACTTTTGCCCTCGTTCATTCCCCTTTTTACTGTCTGAATATATAGAGCCCTTAAGTTGGCTTTTTATAGCATTGGATAGGGACTTTACCCATTAGTCCCTTAAAGATACTATACCTGATTTGACATATTCTTACATGACAAATAGTGGAGACGGGAGGATGTATAGTGAATTGATAGTTGCTGTCCAAGATCATTCCTAACTTTCCTCGCACATTTCTTAGACCCTATATCTTTTTAGAGATGAGTTTTATAAGCACATTTCACAACTGGCAGGGTCACCTCTTTTTTTTTAGGGTAATAGTCTACTAGAAAACTAGCCTATACACTATGATTTCGACAATAAGCACTTTATGTTTTGATGCACTGTATCATTTCCACAAATGTTTAAGTTTAAAGGAAGAAAAACAAATTACATTCCAACACTAGGACAAAGGCCAGGTATTACCCCTTGAAGCAACTTCTTTAGTTTAACCATTGTTGTCTGATGCTGAGTGGAGGAGTGCTTGTTGGCATAGTGTCCATTCGATTTCTGTGTGATTTTGTTGTGTTGTGGTGATCAGTGTGCCCCCCCCTTCTTGTTTTGTTTTTGTTTCCCTTTTAATTACTGTTTGTGTTCTTCTGTGTTCTGTGTTGTAAAATTGAAAAATAAGAAAAAAAAAAACTGTTTAAAAAATAAAAATAAAAAAAGGAAAGAGAAATTACAAATTAAAATAGCAAAAGTTTTGGACGGGATGAATTCTTATTTGAATAAATCACAACCAATTTTAAATGTGAACGTCGCTGAATTCACCCCGACATAAAGCACTGTTTGAGGAGGGCCAATGCTGGCTTGGAAAGACAACCCCGTTCTGTTGGGTGGGTCGAGCCTGCCTCTGCCAAAAGACCAGGACCTCCTTCAAGCAGGGATCGTTTGCCTGCAAAGCACGGATTTCAGAGAACTGCCCCGCAGTACACAAGCAGCCAGCTCGGAAGATGACAAATACTGCCTGGACAGGGCATCCGCATTGCCATTGCTACGAGCAGATCTATACTTTATATCAAAGTCGAATGCCGCAAGCTGAGCAGCCCACTGGTGCTCCAGGGCTCCGAGCTTGGCAGACTGAAGGTAGCTCAACGGGTTGTTGTCTGTGAACACCAGACATTTGTGGCCTAGCAAGTACTCCCGAAATTTCTCAGTCATGGCCCACTTGAGCGCAATTTCATGGAACTGTAATTGGTTATATTGCGCTCAGTGGGCCGTAGTCCACGACTTGCATAGGCCACAGGTCGAATGCCACCTTCAGTCTCTTGTGCCAGCACTGCCCCAAGACCACTATAACTCGCATCCGTTTCCAAGATGAAAGGCTTGGAGAAATCGGCGTATGCCAGCACAGGAGCCGAGACAAGCTTGGCCTTTAAGGCTTCAAAACTGTCCTCGCACTGGGGTGTCCAGACCTCATCCAGAGGCTTTCCAGATCCTCTCTTGTGCTTTGTCCCAGCAACTGCAGCCACGAGCTGGTGTAGAGGGCCAGCCAGTTTGGCAAAGCCCTCAACAAACCGCCGGTAATAACTGGCGAATACTAGAAAGGAGCGCAGTTCAGTGATGTGTTGGGGGCGCTTCCATGCCGCCACTGCCTCAACCTTGGAAGGGTCTGTGGAGACACCCTCCTGGGAAATTATGTGTCCCAAATACTTTACTTTGGGCTGGAAGAAGAAGCATTTCTCCAGCTTTGCCTTCAGACCCTCTTGTTGAAGGCGTCTCAGAACCAGTTCCAGTCTCTCCAGGTGCTGTGAGATGGAGGAGTACACAACAATGTCATCGAGGTATAACAGCAGTGACTGACATTGTTGGTCTCCAAACAGTCTCTGCATTAGCCGTTGGAATGTGCCCGGTGCATTGCACAAGCCAAATGGCATTCGGTTGAATTTGAAGAGGCCAAAAGATGTACAAAAGGCTGTCCGCTACCAGGACCTGATTGTACCCGCTGGCAAGGTCGATGGTTGAAAACCAGCGGGCACCCGACAGCGCATCTAGGCTCTCCTCGATACGCGGTAAGGGAAAGGCGTCCTTCCTGGTTTTGCCGTTAAGAAGGCGATAGTCAACACAGAGGCGAAGACTACCGTCCTTCTTACGGACCAGGACAATGAGCGAGGCGTATGGACTGCTGCTTTCTCGGATTACCTGCGCCTCAAGGAGCTGGTTAATATGGGCTTTTACCGCCTCATATTCTGATGGTGGAATGCACCGGTAGCACTGCCGAACCAGCACCCCGTCCAGCAGAGGGATCTCATGTGTGATCAGGTTGGTACACCCAAGGTCACCATCATGAGCCGAGAACACCGTACAGTACTTCTGCAACAACGACCTGACCTCCACCTGTTCTTCAGGGTTGAGTGTGGACAAATCCACCACACCAATCCTGTCCCTTAACTCTAACCCAGTTGCTACCTGGGAAGATACTGTGGCTGTGACTGTATCCACCTCGGTAACCCCCACCGGCAAGCTCACCACCGCTGCCCTATTGAGGGCTCCTAGGTTGGTCCGAGGGTAAAGGAGGGCATCTGTCGTCCCAACATTGACCACGGGGATGTAGACCGTGCCCCTGTCAACACGCACCAAGCATGGAGATGCCAACAGTCCAACCGGAAGGCCAGATTCTGGAGACTCAAAAAGAACTGCCTGACCAGCAAACTGGGGGCAAGTGCTGGCAATCAGTTTCATAGTACCACCAGGTACTCTCACAGCTCGTGGACCGTGCGCCTTTACAGTGCCGCTTGCTGTTGCGGGCTTACCAGTAGCCTGATTGCATTTCTGTAAGGCCTCGACGACCGGACCTGGGGCTTGCACCACCAGAGGCAGTTCAAAAAGAGAAGGGCCATGGGCACCGAAAAGTTCCCCATAGCAGCGTCAAATCACATTCATCCCGAGGATGCCAGGCACTGACGGGCTCATAGTGGGGAGATCTTTTACAACTAGTATTCCGCAATTGGGCATCTCCTTGCCGCATAGTGCTACATCCAACTCCAAATACCCATTATAGGGTATTTCAAGCCCATTGGCTGTGCGTAGCTGCAACCAGTGACAGGACCGGAGGTGGTCAGCGCCCCAAGGTTTGAAGTTTTTCTTAAAAAAACTCTCAGTGATGGTAGACACCATTGATCCTGTATCCAACAAACAAGGAACCACTACCCCCCCATATCAACCTCGATGGTTGGGCAAGACACCATCAAACCAGAGAGATCACCAATCTGCGAGCCCATAGACACCCCCTCCTGAATGTTGGCTCCCCAGTTCAGAGGGCTCTAGTTTCCCTGCAAAGTAACAGTGTCAGAGGGCCCAGAGACAGAGTTAGCTCTGCCGCAGAATGAAACTCACTCCCCGTTGCACTCACTGACATAGTGGCCAGGCTGGTTACACCTTCGGCATATGATGCTACTGCGCTGAGACCTGCCATTCTGCCGTGGGGCTTGAAGGGAAGCTACTGTCTGGGTCAGCTGCTTTAGCTGTTCTTGCTACCGCGCTTAAGCAGTTGCACAGGAGGAGGGCGCGCATTACCTCGAACCTCAAATTGTTGTCCATGGATCGACGGAAGAGAGAAACTACGCTTGCGTTGGACAGTGGGCAGTCCCTCTCTCTCCCATCGGAGAGCTTCGGCACGTACCAGCAATAAGGTAGCAGTTGGACTCCCATGGACAAATCGCTTTAACTCCCTATGCAAAGCACTATCGATCACATGCTCTATAAACTGATCGCGCAATAGAACCGCACCATTTGGCACACCACCAGGAGCAGACTGCTTAACCTGTTCCATTAGGGACATCAAAGCTAGGGAAAACTCCTGTAAAGTGTCCCCCTCCTGTTGTCGTCTGGAAAAGAAAGCTTGCTGTAGGTTTACGTAAGGTTGCTTACAGCCATGAAGTTCCTGAAGGATGTCCAAGACCCGAGCAGGGTCCTCCCGATCCTCTACTGGGCGAAACTTGATCTCGCTCTTAGTCTCACCTTCCAAATGGTCAAAAATGAACAATGCCTTGTCCCTGGCGGAAAGATAACGAGCCTGTGTGCAAGCCTGGACCTCCTCTGTCCATTCAACCAAAGATAGACCTGTCCGTCCATTGAACAAGGGACACTTGCGGTCCCGAGCCATCACCAGCACACGCTCAGTGGTACCAGTTGGGGTTTCTGATTGGATGCCACCAGTGGGAGTGCCTAGAGCCTGAGTAACTCCGCTAGGGCCGGCCGAGGCCGGAGCCCCCTCCCGGAGAAGTCGCTCATTGTCCACCTTAAGCTGAGACAATTGCTCTCGGAGCTGCTGAAGCTCCTCCTCCATATGGGCAACGAGTACACACAGCACAACCTTTAGGTAAGGAACAGGTTTTGTTTTTACTAACCTTGAATTTTGGGTCCTGAAAAGAATAGCCGTTGTTTTGTCCACCCCCAATCCACACAGTACAGTACAGTATTAACAGTGCACAGCGACAAAATGCGGAAACCGTTGACTTAAGAACAAAAAAATATATACCCATATAATTAATCACACCTATGCTTCATGTCCCATCCTGCCAACGTACGCCAGATTGTAGCGGGAGCCGTAACGGACACTATTAAGTTATGAGGAATAACCAATAACGCCACCCGGGGGACTGCCCCGGGACAGAGGTAATTCTTGTTATACAGAAAGGCCGCGCTAAGTCGGGAACATGAAGGGAGGTGGACTAGATTTACAAAGGTATAGTTTATTTATTTTTAAAATAAGCCTACTGTCATACAAAATTGTTTAACATTGTCAATGAATTATCCAGGGAACAGGTGGTAGCTACAATGGCACACAACGTGTGAATGCAAACCAAAATATGCTCAACTTAGGCAAGTACAAAACAAAAAAAACAAAGTACTGAACCACACACAGCAACTCATGCAATGA
>OMNZ01091332.1:0-15695 GCA_900303255.1 Lesueurigobius sanzi | reverse complement strand
AGTTACAAGTGCAACTCCCCCCGAATAAGATGCAGCACCAAATCAGTTTGGATACTGCTGTAGAAAGAGGCTCGTCTATCTAACGTTGTCAAAACAAAACATGAGAGAATGTGGACAGCTGAGGAAAAGGAGATCTTTGACTGCACATTTGCTCGGTCAAATTATTCTCACTACATCGTAGGCAAAAATTCTTCAGTCTTCATCTGTACTCTGTAGTTGAAATGTAGGACGTTTCGATCTTACTCCAAAGATCGTCATCAGCTACTATCAGCTGATGACGATCTTTGGAGTAAGATCGAAACGTCCTACACTTCAACTACAGAGTACAGATGAAGACTGAAGAATTTTTGCCTACGATGGACAACTCCTGTACGACTGAGAACCTACACAAACGTATTCTCACTACAGTTTATATTTTGTCATAAGTAACTCTATGTAATGTAAGTCAGTTACATGTTTGCAGCAGTAATACTGTATGTAACACAACCGTATTACATTTTTAAAGCTGCACTAGTAGAATATTACAATTTTAAAGTAACTTGCCCAACACTGTATATTAAGAAAATTCCTAGTCTGTGAAACCTTCTGACAATGGCAATAAATTCTATTTCGATTCTGATTCTGATATGGGGACGGCAGTGGCTCAGATGGTAGAGCTGGTCGTCTTATAAGCAGAATGGCGGTTCAACACTTCACCTGCCTTCACTCCAGAGTCTGTGTGCATTGATTGATGTATGAAGTTATGTATGAATTGAGACATTTTAGCGTGACTTGACTTCCATATATTGACAATATGCCATATATGACGAGTTCTATTGCAAAAACAGATAAGTGCCAAATGTATGGCTGCAAATGATTATACTGTATCTATTTGCCATTTAAACATCAAATACACACAACTTTAGTTTCACGAGAATCAGCTCTAGAGTTCTGTAAGAAAAATGTAACTAAAAATGTGTGAAAAATTTCAGAATGAAGATACCTGCTTTTGCAATTAGATTCTTCATATTAAATCTTACTAATGCTTCTAGTTTTCAAACCGTCTTGATCTGCCATGCTTGTTACTGTGTAGAAGAATCACAGCAGCTCTAGCCTACAGTGACAGTTATTAGAAAACATTATGTACTAATTCTGAGTCATTCCTAGATGTATTTGCTCTGGCTGTTACACGCCTCAGAACAAATCAGTCAGAATAAAAATAAAATGCAAGTCACAATGATTCATATGTACAGTACAGCAGATATTTCTATATTTGATCGTGACCTGGGATCAAGAGGCTCTCGGGCTCCTGCCGTTCACAAGTACTTCCCAGAGGGGTCTGATATTATGCAACCAAATGTATTTCTCAACATGTCTGAATACTTGTGACAAATTAAATGATCATGTTTGGGATGTAAACAAAGCATGCAAGTTTGAAAAAGTCCATTGGTTATTAATGCTGGTGCCTACATTGCAACTTAGGAGTTCACCACTGCAATAAGTGATCTAGAAGTGGCCCATTTATCTCTAGAAATAAATGTTTACCATTGATTTGAGTAAGTCTAAGAAATCTGCCTGTGGGAGAAGTATTTTGCACATAAAAAAATAAGATAATGCATCTTAATTTACTTACTTAGAGTGTGTTTTGTTAGTTTAAGTGCAAAAATACTCATTACCCTGGCAGATTTCTTATTTTGGTAAAACAAAATTAAATTAAGGTTAATTATTCTTAATTTGAATCATTTTAACTTATCAAGATCTATTTTTTGTCAAGATATTTCAGCACAAAATGACTTGAGGTCCCTCTTTATACTTACACTACAATACAATACACTACAATACACTATTTTTTTTTATCAAAAAAAAAGGAAAAGTCTGACTCAAGCCTATAGACCTTTCTCAGTCATGTGACTTGGAATGGAACGCCGGCCTGTTGGTTGGCATTCCGCTGATTTGCTCCATCTGCTGCATGTTATCAGCTGTTATTTACAATGGTGCTACCGGTCTTGACGCTCTCCAAGATGGTTCAGCACTTGAGTGGTCAGGTCAGACAACGATATCTGAACAAATGCTCTTTTGTCGGAGCTCAGGACCCGTCATGTGACTTTTGCTGCCCACCAATGGTCAGAGCATAGAGATATACAATGTTTTGATTTGAATTTCTTGTAGCAACCCATTGTTGCAACATAAGTTCCGCTGCTGCTGATGTCAGCTGAGAAAGGTCTATATATAGAAATGTAGAAACAGTTTGGGAGCTACTTGGAAACAGCTGGTGCTACTGGTAAGTTTTAAGTCAGATGCCCTTCCCGTCACAACCACAAACTGAGGTACAGTGGGTAAAGTAATAGTAACTAGAAATTGTTGCAATGGGGAAAAGTACTAGAAATCGCTGTCATTGCTGAATTGTTGAGGTTCCTGAAATTGATGACAAAGAAATTGTTGAATCTGTTTAAATTGTTACATCTGCTGAAATAATTTTTGCTGTTTAATGAATGCTGTTTAAAGACTGCATTCCTATATACAGTACAATGAATGGGCTGGAATCCCCCATACAAACTAATAGGCAGAATTCCGAAGAAAAAAACCGAAAAGCTGCAGAACGTTGTAGAAGCTGAATATGCACAAATCGTTGAAATAGTTGAAAAATGTTGAAAAGTCGCTGAAGACGTTGAAGCCCCATTATAAGTCAATGGGGGGAAAAAATCGGCCGAATTTCATCCGATTGCGGAATAAACGAAAGTCGCTGAATTCCTAAAAGTAATAGCACAGTTCTCCCAAACACGCTGAAGGTTTTGACAATATTACTTGTTGTTGGACACTCAAGACTCTTTACATGGCATTGTTCATTCACTCCATACTTGGTGGTGGTAAGCTACTCTTGTAGCCACAGCTGCCCAGGGGTAGACTGACGGAAGCAAGGCTGCCAATCTCTGCCATCGACCCCTCCGACCACCACCAACACCTTCTCACGCACTACATCAGGGGTACCCAAAGTGCAGCCCGGGGGCCAAACGCAGCCCTGAGAACATTTTTAGTGGCCAACAAGTTTTTGGTGAATTCAATTTACCCACATTGCCAGAGATGATAATTTTTTCTGCAAGTTCAACAATTCTACACAATTAAAGCCTCAAAAAAACATTTTATTTTTATTTACAGCGTTTGCATTAAAGGGACTCAATTGCCGCTATAAGCCTGCACCGTCACTCTAAAGTTGCCTCCTCGGCCGAGGCAGCAGTCATTCACGAGCTTAACATGGAGACTGCAGTTACGCGGCCGGCCAGAGGTGGCAGTCACGAGTATGAAAATGGACAACCTCCGTTGAGTCCCTTTAAGGTTCCAGTCTAGGTGTGGGGAAAGGTTTAAGCCCCTCTTAAAATAACCAAGTTTAATGTTTGACAGCACAGACCACCGATTTGTGGCCCTCAGACCTGTATGATGCTCCTGATATCACCAAGTAATTAAGAGTCCAGGGCCAATGTTACAGCCAGCAAATCAGGGGTCAGTTGTGCTAGATAGTCGGCTCAGGACAAAAATTAAATTTAGGAACAGGGAAATCTTTAAGGTTAGGGTTAGGGCTAGATATATTTTCAGACAAACCAACTCATAGAGCTATCAAAAATTACAGCAGACCGTTCCATGTTCCAAAACTTAATTTTTGTCACAACATGTCAAGTTTTCAAAGCAGACTGTCCCTCCCCTTATCTAGCAAAACTGACCCGATTGGCTGGTTGTAACATTGGTCCTGGGCAAACAACTGACATTGGTCCTGGACTTTTAATTACTTGGTGATATCAGATCATCCAATGCGGTTTACCCTTCAATATGCGGCCCTCGACGTTTGGAAACCCCTGCACTACATTCACACAGGCTTCCTGGCGTCTCCCATCCAAGTACTGAACAGGCCCTACCCTGCTTAGCTTCCGAGGTCTGCCGGGATTGGGCAGAGCAAAGGCGTTATGGTGCAACACAAATGTCGATAATGTAGATATGATTAAAAAAATGTCATATTACAGTTTATTGAACGGGCTCCATAAACATTCAATACACGCAACACAGCATTAGCAAGCACATTTCTGGGTCACTTTGCAACTTCAGGAATTAAATTACATGTATAATGTACTATAACAGTCACATTTGTATGGAGAATCTGGATGCAACGGGTTGTAAAAAATATTATAGTGATAATAATGAAAAAGCATCACAGTACTGAAAAAGATAACATGACAAATGGAAGTGTGTGAGTCTGTACAAATAGCGCTATGTGTGAGAAAAAGCAGGTGTGTCTTGTTTCGTAATCCATGTCCACGTGCTGCTTTTCCCGCGCCGCAGACAGGTGACATTGCGAAGGTGTGATTTCCTCGCTCAAACAGACAGAGACAATGTTGGCAGTTCACTTTTGTAACTCCAGGAAGTCCTTGTCGTAACCTTGAGCCTTAATTAAACTCAGTAACCGGCCGCTTTCCCCTTTTTCCTGGCGTCAGACTCGGCATAGATGCAGTCTCCGTCCTTCTCCACGGCGTTCACCACGTTATAAAACCTCTGCTTGCTCTCTGAATCGTATTTGTGTCCGAGAGATTTCAGGCCTTCGATGACACTCTGAAAGGTGCAGAGATAAATTTAAACGAATTGTTCAGCAGAAGTAAAAAAAAAAAGGTAGTAAATGTAAATGATAAAACCATTTTTCGTAGGAGTGAAAAATATAACCCAGCTTTGTATTTTTATTAACCTTTGGAGAATTACAATTTGCACCTTTACACTTATTCGGAGTGACTAAAGATGATAACTTTGATGTCAAAATTCATTAATGATGCAACAGTGTCTGTTAACAACGGATAAGTGGAGGAAGATGGATGGATAGCTTAATAAAAATAGCCACTGCACCTTTTGTCTTGATTACTGCTTTGCCACCTTATTCAGCCCCGCCCACTTTTGTTGCCTAAGCATTTCCTTTTTGTTTTGTCTTGGCACTTCCTGTCAGCTGGACTTCCATTGTTGTCAATGTAAGAGAGAGCTTAGAAAGTAAAATGGGATGAAAATGGAATGAAAACCCAAAGGAAAGACGTTTGTGAGGCTCAGGTTTAGTTTTAGTGGAAGTACAACATGAAAAAAGGGATATCAATAAGAGTATTGGCTAATTGTCTGTGGAAGTCTAAAGGACCAAAGCAGATCGATATACAGTTGTGGCCACACATTTAGGTCTGTAAACTTGTTTTTCCTGGCAGTTGTTGAAGGTCATGTAAACGTTAGACCAGGGACATTTGAGTATTTCTGTTTCATTACGATTTTGAGTAAACACAGTTCTTTGACAATGAATAGCTTTGAACAACCACTAACCATTCATATGCTTCTGTGGATACAATGACCGGGCGGACACTCAAATTACCTGATCGAATTTGCCTTCAAACTGCGGCTGATTCTGCGCATTGACGAACACCACTGGAGAATCTATTGCTTCCTTGAGGCTCTTTCCAAACCAGAGGTGATTCATGAGCGCCTAAATGGAGAGACAGTATTTTACACTCTGCCAAATGGGACAGTAACAATGAGACAATGGGGGGAAAATGGACATGATGCGGAGACAGCCCTTTCTGCATAACACCGAGGGGCATTAAACGGCTACATTTTGACATAATAGCACTTAGAGAGATTTGTAGTGACGCACCGAGGCAATTCCCGTAGTGATCATGCTCCCTCCGGTCGAACCAATCACCAGAGTCTTTGATTGGGACTTGAGCACAGCGGGCGAGGCGGAGGAGGGGGGCTGCTCTCCTGCCAATGCAACAAAGCCGTGACTGACAACGCATGATTACGAGTGAATAAAAAGCACGGAAGAAGAAAATGGCGAGAATTGCGATCGGATACGTTGACTGGCATGGGTCACAAAAGAACATCTAAGCCAAGAGTTAGCAAAAAGGAAGAGGAACGCAACGCTGAAATGGCTTTACCGGCATGGATCTCGTCAACTCGTCCACAGAAATCGGCAAGTTCGTTGTTCAGAAGAACTCCAGTTTTTGGAGAGAAGACTTGGGAGCCGAATCTGGAGGGAAAAGGTGCATTTTTTAATATTTATCATCATTTCGTGCTCAAATTAATGTACAGTGGGTTCAGAAGTTATATGTAGAGTTTCTTAACAGGTGGTACTCCTCAGTAGGGGTGTGACTATATATCAATTATCGCAGTAGGGGCAAATCGTGAGGTTATCATTCTCGTGAACCATGTATCGCGTATCAAATCGTGAGGTACCCAGAGGTTCCCACCCCTACTCCTCAGGTTCCACTACAGCAATGGTTCGCAACTGGCCATTTTCAGCAGGTCACAAGACTTTCCTAGGGAGCATTTCTTTCAACATTTACTGAAAAACAATCAAAACCCCTCTCGAGTCTGTAAAAACACAAATGTATCATGATGAGCCAAATTAATGCTTAAATAAACAATGGCCAGAGGGAAAATACAGTATTTCACATTACATATAACAAATGTCCACATGATTTGGGTCGCAGCCTGTCACCTTAGTGTTTTGGCAAGTCTCAATGCTGAACCAGTTGAGATTTGAGAACCACTGCTCTACAGTTCCAGGTTTGTTTCATTTACAGACAATATGACCAATGTTTTTGTCCTCTTTTAGTCAATAGAATGTTGTGGTTTTGTCATGTTTGAGACCCGGTTGAGATTGTTATTGTCAATAGGTTTTTGCCTCAGTAAGTTGTCATAGATTTTGTCCAATTTGTATCCGAGTCCTCCATTGCGATTCATAGCTGGATTTTCCTTTTTAACAAAAATGGCCTCTTTGACTCCTCTTTCAAACCATCTACTTTCTTTCGATAAAACCTTAACCTCACTGTCCTCAAATGAATGTTTGGAGGCTTTCAGATGGAGATGCACAGCCGACTGAGGACCGTTCCCGCTGGAATTGCCTCTTCTTTTGCCTATGATGGACAACCCCTGTACGACTGAGAACCTACACATACTGATATAAATGTATTTCCCATTGGCAAAATACATTAGACTTAGACATTTTAAAAAGAAAAAGGAAATATATAAAATTCCATTGTGACATTCAATGGTGATCCAGTCATTCCAGATTTTTGGTGCATGTAAACCTCGCCAGTGAGGGCGAGGTTTACATGCACCAAAAATCTGATATTTACTAGAGTTCTGGTTGATGCAAAATTTAGTAAATTAACCAACACATGAGGAGTTCCTTTTGCAAAAACTGATACGTGCAATTGACTAAGATCATGGTGTGCTTGCAATTTTCTGTTTCTGTAGCAGTCTTTTTTATCCATCTATGTTAGTGAATCAGAAATACTCTATCAACTCACTTGTTATTGATCAAATTCATTCAACTTTAGTTTTCTCCTGTAGAGCACAGTGATGAATGTGTAAAACCATTTCATCCCGCAATCCTTGCAATACATTTATTAGAGAAAATGGACCCCACTGTGTTGAAACTCTGCAACCTAATAAATCTATTGAAAGGATCGATGGTGTGTGGGGTTTTCTTTCCGTTTTACTGTTTGGGTTCTACCTTCATCCTACGCACCCGTCTTTAGTGATGCGCCAAGTCTCCTGCCATTTTCTAAAACCAGTGCTTAATTTGTTCCGGCTTTCGGGGGAACGCATTCCGGGAAATCGGAATTTTGAGCTTTATTGGATCCGGGAAATAAAATATTCCAACAACTTTTAAATATGCAATTATTTTGGGCTGTTCCCCCATAAAATCCACCCAGTAAACAAGTGTTCCTGAAAATCTGGATTTACAAATTAAGCACCGTCTAAAACAAACAATTTAATAATAAAAAATAAAAAAATAAAAACAAATATATCTGCTTTTGCAAATGAACTCTTCACATGTAAAACGACCTGCAGATTTGGTTTCTCAGATTCTATGTAAATGCATCAGACCTGGTTATTGGATAATGTGATTACTTCCGTTATCCGCTTTCTCTTGCCATGTAAACCTAGCCACTGATAGTTGAGCTGTTTTTGAACATTCATAAACAGTTTAGATCTGTTGTAAATTACAGTAATTGTCCACGTTACAGAAAGAAACAGCCTCAATAGAAGCTTGGGTACAGATTAAGGAATAGGAAAATTTTGAACAGAATATAATCCGAATAGAGGGGTATGAAAACTTCCTGAACCCACTGCATGTCTGGCTGTTGCACATGTTTTACTGCTAACGTGAGCACACAGGCTTTTATATACTTGCATGTGGTTGATGGTGCTTGTGACAGAGACCGCAGACCCATCCTCAGCCAGGACGGACACATGTGTGGTCCCCATCGAGTCCAGGTACGCGGTCAGGTTATAATACTCGTCTTTGTGAGTCCCGTCACTGATCAAGCTCCTGAGGTGATCCGCAACACCGTCCTGGATAAACGTCTGGGCCAACTGACAAAAATAAACAAATGAATCAAAACAGCTTCATAAAAGATTGATTGATCTGTTAATACTGACACTATGGTAAAGATTATCACAAAAGACCATTTCACGGAGAATAAAGACGGTTCCAAGAAGCCCACAGTATAATCTGTGTAATATCATATAATTTCTTCTTCCCTGATGGCACGGGCGTATTGCAAGATGAAAATGCCCGCATTAATCAGGCTCACTTTGTCAAAGAGGGGTTCAGGAGCACGAGAAATCATTTTCACACATGAATTGGCCACCACCGGGTCCAGATCTCAACTCGACTGAAAATTGTTGGAATGTGCTGGAGATGGCTTTGCGCAGTGGTCACACTCTCCATCATCTAGACAAGATCATGGTGAATAATGAATGCAGCCGAAGCTCATCGAAACAAAGCCACAGCGAATTGTGCTGTAATCAAAGCTAAAAGGCGTGTGACTTTTATTGTGCTGACTTTTTTGGCAGTGTATTCTAGCTACATCACTAGAGCAACAACATGATTATAAAACTCAAAACATAAACATGCTCCAAATGATCAGCCAGTAACAGAGATGAGCTAGTAAAAGGGCAGAGATGAGCCCACTCACAGTAAAGACACATGTGGTATTTTTCCAACAATAAAAATATCTGCAATAACAAAGATGCTATATTTCTTTCCATTTATTGGGTGAAATTATACGCAGTGCAGCTTTAATAAAACATGGGAGTACACAGTATGCAGAAGACCCTAAAACAATAGAGTTTGAACTGCATACTTTGTCAGAGATGAAGTTTGGATCTCCTATGTGCTTCCTAAGTCCATTGGCGAACTTAAAAGCCTCGATGTACCGGTGATAGGCCAGCGTCTTCTGTTCTGCCTTGGAGGATTCAGCCATCAAGTCGTAACCTGTGAAGCAAACAGGTCTCCTCCTTTTAAACAAATAAAACAATACCACTGTACCCTTCGCAAGTATGAAACTCCAAACAACTAACCCAAGCCGACTTCTTCTGTGCGCTTGAGTGATTTGCGCATTCAAGTGTAAACAATTCATGTATACGAGACGTGAAGGTATAAAGTTTTAATGAGACTCCAACACAATGTAACTGAATGCAAGAAGATGTAATTTATGAGAAAGTGTTGCTGCAGACCTTTCAGAATGTTGAGGACCACAGCGAGGATGGCGCTGCCAGCAGGAGGCGGGGGGATGTGCACTTGGAAGTCTCCCAAAGGAAAGTCCCAAGCATCGGAGACAGTGGCTTTGTACGACGCCAAATCTTTCAGCGACAGTTTTCCCCCTGAGTTTAACAAAAGCATAAAATGTTCAGGGCAAAAGGAGTTTAACTTGTTTCGTCATCGATGATAGAATCACGCAACATCAGACGCCAGTAGTACTTTATTTATTTACATGAGTACAGTTGTGCTCAAAAGTTTACATTATGTTCATAGAATATGAATGGTTTGTTTACGCTTTTCAACTAGAAACTAGCTAAATGTCCCTGATCAAAACTTTACATATTGTGCATCTTGAAAAACTTTTCAGAGAGTCCTGTGTTTCAGCTGAAGTGAGTTTTTCTTTTCTCCTGAACAGTTTTCCTGGCAGCTGCTGAAGGTCATGTTAACGTTAGATCAGGGACATTTGAGTAGTTTCGGTTTCATTATGATTTCAAAAGAGTAAACTTTTTGTGTTTTCATATTCTATGACAAATGGCCAAAACATTAAAAGGGTATGTAAACTTTTGGCCACAACTGTACATGTACCCCAGAAACTTTTTGAAGTAACCTGGAGTACTAGTGTTCCCACGCACAACCTTTTACTTCTGTTTAAGTAATATCTTGAAGTAGCCATACAATGACAAAAACATTTGTGCTTTGCACCATGAAAAAGGATTAAAAGTTGAAGTAAATGTATTCATTTTTGGATCATTTATTAATTCATTCTTATGGTGCATTCTTTGGAAATCTTAGAATCTTGCAAGAAGAGTTGTAAGGCGCCTTGTGTTGCATTCTTGTATGAAAAGATTAGCAGTATTGCCCAAATTGCTCAATTTTTACTTGGCTATAGTTCACTCCAACATCTTTAGCAGTAATGACTTTTGAAGACCCGACTGATCAAAGCTACATTAATGAACACCGTGTCAAACATTGTACCAATAAAAAGAAAAGGTCTGTTGCAAATACCTGCCTCCTGTATGTCACTGATCAGATCCTTGGCGATTTTCCCAGAGTAGAAGGACTCCGCGCCGTTGTTAGCAATGGTCTCCAAAGTGTCAGCCAGCTTCTCAAACTTCACAATGTCACCGGTTTTCAGTGGTTTTCCTTTAGAGTCTGAAAATAACTTACTAAAACATAGAAAGATTTTTAACATAAAAACACTTGTGGAAAACAATGTTTCTAGTTTTGATGTAACAATATCCAAATCTCATATTTATTGCAATATTTCCAGTATGGGCAAAGTAAAAAAAAGTGTTTGATTGCTTGATGTTTTTTCATCTTTGTTGCCTTTAGTCTGATCTCATCATGATCTTTTAATGACTAGTTGTGGAAATGCCTGCTTAAATGTTATGTGAAATAAAGTGGATTGAAATATTCCCCTCAATACATCGCGAAAATCTCTAAATATTGCAACATGATCTCGTGATATTGCTATCCCTCGAAGGAATAACTAGAACTATATCATACTATAGTGAAAAGGTGTTGTTTATCAATGGGATGTATTTGCCAAGCACTTCGGGAACTCGGAGCCCCTCTCTGGCGAGTTTAATGGTCGGCTCGAACAGAGTGGCCCAGGGCAGCTTCCCATGTAGACTGTGTGCCAGTTCATAGCCTCGGATTTCCCCCGGGACCCCGATCCATTCGGTGCCTGAGAGACAGGAAGGTGCAAACATATGAGGTTAAGACTGATAGCCGAGGTCTCCAACATGTAGCTCTCCACTCCGTTTGTAACATCTAGGTTTAAAGCTACTCTGCGGCACATTACCACCGCTCTAGCTTTGACTGACAGAAGAATGGCTGCCAATCTGCGCCAGTGCCCCTCAGACCACCACCATTGCCCCTTCTAAATTATTGTTTATATCAATTTCTTTTCACTCCACACATAACTCCACTCAGAGAAGCATAAACTGTGACTGTGGAGGCTTTAGGGGCAGGTGCTTAAAACGTGAAATTAATTGAAGGATCTAGGTTGCTTGAGTAGATCAAATCTGCAAGGAAATTAGCATGGCACTAGAACAAAACAAAAAAAACAGGAAAATTCCCAATCAATTATATCGTCAAATATATCGTTCGTGATAGTTCTTTCTTATATCGGTGGAATAATTGGCTTGTTGTACTTCCTGTTCTATTCATTTCAAATGGAGATCAGCTTAGACCCGTTCCAATAATGATATTTATTAATATTATTTATTAATTTGTTCAGCAGAGGTGTCGGTGTTTGTATAGATCGGAGAGTTTGTCTTGAAGCTAAAGGCTAACATTCAATTAAAAGTAAAAAAGCGTAGCCACAAAGTGCAACAAGCTAATTGAGGAAACAGATTGTACCTGTCAGGAATCTATAGTGAGCAGGACAATCTTTAAGCAGATCCACTTTGAACCCCGTCGGGACTGTCTCCCGTGAGTTGATAATGGATACATTGCCTTCAAACAACAGGAAAAAAGAAAAAGTATATTACACATTTCAAAAGAATTAAAAAAAAAAAAAAATCTGGGTTTGAACATAGGCAGTAAAACTTACCAGAGCTGTCCATCACAGTGAAGATGGCCCCGCCTCCGAGGCCCATGCTCTGCGGGTTGACGAGTGAAGTGCACAGAAGCGCAGCAATGGCGCCATCTACCGCCGAGCCGCCTCTCTGCAGCGTATCTCTGCAACAGATCACAGCAACACACAACAGGTTAGAATCCAAGGCGTTCATCATGTGTTTGTCTTTTTCATTGTACCGTCACATTAACGTATTGATCCTACAACTTTGGTCGATTGCATTGTTTCTAAACTTGGATTGGATCTGCCATGTTGAGAATACACACAATTACATTTTTTTTTTTTTTTAGGTCTGGTGTCAATATAAATACAGTTTGCAGTGTTCTTCACATGTTCTCAGCTGTATTTATTATGAAGCCTTAATGATTGGTAACAACGTGTGGAGCCTACTTTTAAACCAACTGTTGAAAATAAATAAATAAATCAGCAGATTTGCATAGTCTAGCCTTAGGACAAATAGCTATAGGCCTACTTTGAATGTTATAGGCTAATTTGCCTACATGTATTATGACAAGATCTAAACTCTCGATAACTGTAATTATAGGCTACTTTGCCCCCAGTCTAATAATAATAGGCCATTGATGCCTCCCGTGGTTTGCTGCAACATCTTCAGATGATCAACTCTTCCATCATAACACTGTGCACCAACATTTACAAACAACTTACCGTCCAATTTGTGAGCATTTCTCTGAGTCTGCGGCCACCGCTGCTTTGGCAAAACCTCCTCGACACCTGCGTTTGGAGACAAACACACAAATCCACACAACGACAATGACGCACACAAACGTGAGGCCGCAGCACGTGAACACTCGGGCCCTGGATTTGGACCTGGGCCTCGCTCTCGACATGGTCAGATCTCAGTGTGCTCACGCGGCGTGTGTATCCAGCTTTGACGCAGTGGTGACTTTCCCTGAGCGTCTATCAGGTATGACCACCTGTTTAACTAGTTCACACGTGCCAGACCCCGCCCATTCTTTGGAAACTCGACTGTGGTTGATGTAAATATGGTTGGTAACTTTTTTTTTTGGGATACTTTTTTTTTTTTTGATACATTCAATAGCCAAATGCGGCCCTCAGACCAATTTTTGGTGACCCACAAGCTTCTTGTTGAAATGGCACACATCACCAGAGATGATACTTTCTTCTGCAAATTTAACAATTCTACTCAATTAAAACCTCAATAATTAACATTTTATTGTGGGACAGAGCTTGCATTGAGTTTACTGACTAAATCCAGGTGTAGGGAAAGGTTTAAACCTCTCTTAAATGAACCCAGTTGAATGTTTGACTGCACTAGCCATCGATCTGTGCCCCCCCAAACAAAACAAACAAAAAAGGTTTGGACACCCCTAAAGTAAGGCCTAACCTATGCCACCCACAACCGGGCACTACAGTATATGGTCTGTTAATTGAATTTAGGCGCTAGGCTGTATATTTTAACTAAAGTTTAGTAAAGCATGTGATGAATGTAGACTAGGGATTTTCCACTCCAGACTTGATTAAACTCTGTAAATTCTCACTCCTCCTGATTTAGGGCTACTCATAAATCATCAAGGATTATGGTAGTAGGTTACTTTCTGTTCATTGAATGGGAGAATTGTAGTAGGATTAGGTCCAGGGTACACCATAAGACACTACCTGCCCGAGCAAATCTAATTTCAGAGGAGACTAAACTGAATAGGCCACACATGGCTCTGATGCAACGCAACAATAGATTTTATAGATTAAATAGATAAACAGGCTACTGCTTTTGCGTGGGCTTCACAGGAATACTTTTGCTTCATAATCTTCTTGACTTTCAGGTCCTTATTATGGGATAGAAGAAGATATGTGGCAGTTTACGCAACACTTTCAATCTGGAAAAAGTGCTTTCACATGAGTATAGTGGATGTTGTATGTCTTTTTATCACCTGTCCATACTGAAATCATTTTGTGACAAATTTCACAAGGATGAGATAGTTATAGAGAGATTTCAACTCTTGGCATTTCACTTTTTACAATGACGTTCAATTTCTTCTATCAGGAAATAGATATTTAGTTCCAATAAGCCCTTTTCACATTTCATCACGCTTCTGTGTTTTTCTCTCAAGGCAGTGTTATTGTCTTTCCTGTTTCAGAGAAAGCCTGTGAAGAAATCAGTCAATCTTTAGCAACCAGGGGTGCGGGGGCCCTTGGGGGTATGCGAGTGCTTTGAAGATACAAAATAAGATCAAATTCAATTGTATTTTTGATTATTATTATTGAAGAGAGTGAGAGTTTGAGAATATTTAGTAGCTTTTTAACTGATAAATAGGAGTTTTAGTCATTTACTTTCTAATTAATCATCAAAACCATTAAGGGAGGGGTTTCTTGGACTATAAATAAAAGAACCAAGGGGTACGCAAGACAAAAAAGGTTGGGAACCACTGACTTAGAGCATCAGCAGCACTAAGTTGCTCTGAGAAATCATCAGATGTGCAGTGGAAGATTAGTCGATTTCTAAAAGCTGCTCTTTATTCCGTTAGCAGTTTTGTTGCTGAATGATGTACCTTGCTTTCATCTGCATTTATTACTGTTGTTTACAGCTTAACATGTTGTCTCTTTTACTTAATCACGTTTATGTAACAACCTGGTACATTTTTCGGTCACACAAAGGCCCTCTCAAATTAGCTACATGACTACAACATGCAGGCCTTTTCGGTGTTTGCTGATTTTTATTTGTGTCTGCATGGATTACTGCATGCCAACTCCAACTGCAAACCAATTCAATGTAAGAGCAAAGTTACCTGAACCTGGCGACTAAACTACTACACTTCAACTACAGAGTACAGATGAAGACTAGCCTTAGTTTCCCAAATTGACGTTATTCATATGAGCCCTGGGCGCAGAGCAGTATAGTGTAGAACACTCCTCAGTCAATCTTGCCACTTACCCTGCTCCCGGATCGTCACAAGTCAACAAGTGTTCTGAGTCACCAAAGCAAATAAAGACTGTGTCTGTCGTCCCGTGCACCAAGCACTAAAAAGCTAAAGACAAAACGACAAATTCATATGTGTATCCTAATAACCTAATACAAATACCCCAGTGCACTCCTAACACTAAACCAAATGATACACATATCAAATGTGGACTTTTAAACATAAGACCTATCTCCTCTAAGTCACTATTACTAAATGACCTAAATGTCCGTCTCATGTTAAAAAAGCACACACAGTCCCCACTTTTAAGACAAGGCTCAAAACGTTTATTTTTGCTTATAGTCGATATAAGCGAGGCTGCTATAGTCTGAATGGCGTTCATCTTGTCTTTTTGTTACTTTACTGTTTTAAGTTTCTTCTATATCAGACAATAAGGTAAGCGATGTGTTGTTCAATTACCTTAACATGTTTTGAAAGCCGTACTGCTTCCTTCTTCAGAAGTGTCACATGATGTAGGATGTGACGTCTTATATCCGCTGCGTCAGGCCAACAGCGAAGATAGACGTCACATCTTACATCATGTGACACTTCTGAAGAAGGAAGCAGTATGACTTTCGAAACATGTTAAGGTAATTGAACAACACATCGCTTACCTTATTGTCTGATATAGAAG
>OMNZ01091331.1:0-19402 GCA_900303255.1 Lesueurigobius sanzi | reverse complement strand
TAAACTTGATCTAAATCAGGTCTAAACCAGGACTAACCAAGGCCTAAACCTGATCTAAATCAGGTCTAAACCAGGACTAACCAAGGCCTAAACCAGATCTAAATCAGGACAAAACCAGGACTAAATCAGGCCTAAACCAGGACTAAACCAGTTCATCATAGATACCATTTTGAAAATAAAATACTTTTAACCCATTTAAAAAAAAAAATGTACTCAAGTAGAAAGGACAGATACAGGCTCTAAAATGAAGCTATAGTGAAATAAAAGTAAAAAGTATTAATTATAAAATGTACTTAAGTAAAGCAAAAGTACCTATATTTGTACTTTTACTTGCACTTGTTACTTCGTTGCTCTCATACTGGTATAAATCAGTCTATGATATAACTTATAGTGAATTGGAATAAAAAGATAAAGCCTGAAAGCGAGCAGGTCTTAGACAACATGACTTTTCTGTCTGGCGTCATAAACATTGAATATAACAACGAGTTTTGAACGACTCTTTGAAACGAATGGACCCCAAAGATTCGGCTCCCGGTGAAGAGCCATTTAAATCTCGCGTCACACGAGGAGCATAATATTAAACCCTCGCCAGATTTTGTGCTGCGGGCTCCGGGCCTCATGCTCGACCTGTTCACTCACTATGTTGATTTCTCGCACAGACCCACATCTGGCCTAGTTATTTATTTCCGAGCGCCCTCCTCTCCATCTGCTGCGAGGACTCGGGAAGCTACCTGGTGCATACCAATGCGCCGACGGGGCCACGGCTGCACCATCGCGCGTTCGCAGTTGCGCAGTCGGCGACAGCTACGACAACGATTGGCCCAAAGTACTGCGGGAGGAGGAGGAGGAGGAGGGCGTTGGCAGGCGAGACGAGTTCATGTGTTACCTGCAAAACACGACGAGAACAGGCCAAGCATCTTTGGTCTAAAGTCTTACTAGGCATTTTTAGAGATTACGCACTAAACACTCTGGATCCTTTTCGATTCAGTGCGTTAAAATGAAAATGGGGCCTACGTATACCAAAACAGGTAATGTTCTATTAATATAAAACCTTTTCCAGTTCAAAATAGCTAAATTTGCGACTGTGGCTACTACCTGTGGGTGAAGACAGTTTCTGAGAGGGTTTGAGTGCCACCTGGTGGATGGCACAGGAACTTCACACGAGTGAAGCCTTTCTTTCCGTTCTTCTACACCAGCCCTTCCAGAAGTCCAGCAGGTCGAGGCCCCACAAAACAATCCACAACAACAGAGGAAGGAAAGAGAGAAAGGAGAGATAGAGAGAAAGGAGAGATAGAGAGAAAGGAGAGATAGAGAGAGAAAGGAGAGAGAGGAAGGGGAGGGAGAGGAGAAAGAGGGAGGAAGGAGAGAGACAGAGAGAAAGGAGAGATAGAGGGAAAGGAGAGAGGAAGGAGAGAGAGGGAAAGAGGAAGGGGAGGGGAAGGAGAGAGGGAGAGAGAAGAAAGGGGAAGGAGAGGGAGAGAGAAGAAAGAGGGAGGAGAGAGAGAGAAGAAAGGGAGAGAGAGAGGAAGGAGAGGGGAGAGAGGAAAGAGGAAGGAGAGAGAAAAAGGGGAAGAGAGAGGTAGGAGAGAGCGAGGGAGAGGAAGGAGAGAAAAAGAGACAGAAGAGAAACAGGGAGGGAGAGAGAGAAAGAAAGAAAACAGTTGGTGTAAAAGTGTTATATTTTTAATCTTTCACCATATTTATACAAAAATATAAAGCAAATCAAGGTGAAAGTATCCAAGTATTCAGAATACAGTACACTGACTGGGCAAAGTAACTGAATACATTACAAAATACATTTTAAGACAAGTATTCAGTATTCTGTAACTGAATACAATTTCAAAGTATTCTCCCCAACACTGTTTCCAAACAATGAAAGGGTCTATATCACAGAACCAACTTCACCTTATATTAAAATAAAGCATTAACATAAACCCAGAAGAATAGCACATTAACCATATTTATTTCTCAAATTACACAACTAAACAGTAACATGGGACAGACATTATGGCTCCATCTGCTGGACAAATCCCTCACACATAATCAGTGCAATAGATTTCATACAAGACACACAGACGCACTGGAAACGGTGAAATACACACGCCATAGATCAGTCAAACAGTCTGCTCCACTCCTTACGTTCAAGTAATTTAGCCAAGATAAACTTTCATAATTAAAAAGAATAATATGTACAGACAGAAGAACGCGAAATACGGAAACGAAAAAAAAAAAACAACAGGATTAAAATATGTCTCTCGATGAATCCGGAAAAGAAATTGAAAAGCGGGCGAAACCAGCCAGGAAAGGAAAGTGTGCACTGTTCACTGGCTGGGCGTGTCGTGGTCCAAAGTGGTGGGTTTCTTGGTGGAGTTCTCCACGACCCAGGGGTGAGTCATGACCCCCTGGATGGGCAGCCTGTGCAGAGGGTTGTGTTTCAGGAGTTTGGCCACCAGGTCTTTGGCTCCGGCGCTGATGTTGAACTGCGGGGGGTAAGTGTACTCCACCTGTGGGACCAAAGGCAAAGTGTGACCATCCCGACAAGTAGGTTTGGTTTACATTTGAGATTTATATTTTAAATACACGTCCATCAGGGCTGGGGGATCTGAGGATGAAAATCTAATGGTGATCTGAGCTCCATGACGAGCTGCTTTCTGGCAACATCGTTATTCAGTTTTTTATGTTTAACGCAGCTCTGAGATCAAATACTTTTCTCCACTCGCTGCCTCTACTGTCAGGATTAACCAGAACTAAACCAGGAGAAAACTAGGTCTAAAAATCAGACAATATGGCAGACTCAATCTGGATTAAACCAGGACTAAATAGGGCTGGGCGATATGGCCAAAAAAATCTTATCACGATTTGTTTAAAATCACAATTTTATCACGATCCATGTCATAAAGCCATCTGCTTCTTTTTGGATTTAGATCTGGTGTTGTAGTGGTTTAGTCTTGGTTAAGACCGGTTTGAGTTTCAGTCCTTACCGAGTTTTGACATGTTTCCCTCATGGTTTAGTCCTGGTCCATTTTGTCATATTGTCCAGGTTTAGACCTGATTTAGACCCTGTTTTCTCTTTATTTCTGATTGAGTCCTTGCGTTTAGACCTGGTTTATTCCTGGGTAATCATCGTTTCATTCTGTCCCTGGTTTAGACCTTCATTTCAGTCTCTGCTTTAGTCCGGTTTACATCCTGGTTTAATCCTGGTTTAATCCCGGTTTAATCCAGATCTAGTCCGTGCTATTGCCCGATTTTAGACCTAGTTTTCTCCTTGTTTAGTTCTGGTTTACTCCTGACAGTAGCGTGGACAGTAGGAGAAAGTATTTGAGCTCAGAGCTGCGTTAAACATAAAAACCATTGAATCGCGATACGACGATGTCACTAATAAAGCAGATCGTTATGAAGACCAGATCACGATTCGATTTTTATCATCATATCACCCAACCTATTGCTCAATCCAGCCGCTAGGGGGCAGCCAACATTTCTTAAAATAAAAAGTAAGCAATTCCACACCATTTTCCATGACTTGGAAAGAGCCATGTTATTTTCCAGATTTTCCAGGACGTGTGGGGAACCCTGACCATCCTGCCAGGGGCTTGTTTGAACCAATGAGTTAAAACAATAGAGGGACAACGTGTATTAAGCCTCACTTTGGAAATTGACCACGATTATGGGTGAAATCAAAATGGCGCAACTGGCTCCTCTTCCAGTGGATAGTCCTAAAAAGGGTAAAAGAGGTGTGCGCTCGCTGTATCTCAGCCTCCTGGGCGTGTAGTTTAGCCATAACCGCGGCCTCTCACAAATCTTTAGAATGAGCTTCATTAGATATGCAAGACTTTAAAATTCCAGTTAACAAAAACTAACAACATTAAAGACTCCATTTCCCTCAGCATCATTACAGAGGGTATAGCTACCTTTAGAAATATATAGTATAGTATTAGGAGCCGGGCTGTAAAGCTGAATTTGTCACGTGTAAAGTCACATAGGAATACATGTTATGAAGGTCTTTTTGGAGCCGCCCCTAGTGGATAGAGGCGATATTGCAGCAATGTCAGCGCCCAGCCTGATGGTCATGGAGACGGCCCATTCTCGCCCATTGGTTTGAACTTCTCCCCTCTGGGAGGTGCCATCATGCCATTAAAAAGGTAGTACATTCTTGCCACAGCAAAAGCTTCTCCCCTCAAGCTGTAATGATTTTGAACAAGACACTCTAGTGCTCTCTTGCCTTTTAATTATATTTCATTATTGTAATGCGATTTAACTAAGTGGCGATTGTTTTTGAGACCGTCCTGTAGGGCTGAGCGATATGATAAAAATCTAATCGTGATCTAAACTTCATGACGATCTGCTTTTTTTGGGAACATCGTCATACCGTGATTCAGTGGTTTTTATGTTCAACGCAGCTCTGAGCTCTAATACTTTCTCCCCTACTGTCCACGGTACTGTCAGGAGTAAAGCAGGAGAAAACTAGGTCTACACCAGGTCTAAAAATCAGACAATATCACGGACTGAATCTGGATTAAACCAGGACCAAACCAAGAAGTAAACTGGACTAAAGCGGAGACTGAAATCAAGGTCTAAACCAGGACCAAACTAAAATGGCCTAGACCAGGGACAGGCCAAAACAATGATTACCCTGGAGTAAACCTGGACTAAACCAGGTCTAAACCCAAGGCCTCAATCAGAAATAAACCAAGAGCAAACTGTCTAAATCAGGTCTAAACCTGGACAATATGACAGAGTGGATCAGGATTAAACCCCGAGTGTCTAAAGAAACAGACTAAAACAGGTCTCTAGGCATATTTTTACAGGCAAGCGATCGTTTACATTCACTCGCTGTGGTATCAACTCTGAGCCAAAGTATCAGAGAAAAAAAAGGGGTTGAAAGATAATATTTTTGAAGAAATGTACAAAAATGCCTCACCCGTGATATCCTACGGTAGGTTTCCTCGTGAGTTTTTGCCTCAAATGGAGGTTTTCCCACAAGGAATTCATAACAGAGGACGCCCAGACTCCACATGTCAACTTTACGGTCATGGGTTTTCCCTTCGATCATCTCGGGAGGAAGGTAATCCAGTGTCCCGCACAGAGTGGATCTTCTGAGAACACGCAAGATTAGGATTAACAGAGAAAAAAAAAAAAACACGAACTCTGAAATACAAATGAAGCAATACCTGGAGGAAGGCGTGTGAACAGACCAGCCAAAGTCCGCAATCTTCAGCTCTCCGTTGGCGCCGAGCAGCAGGTTCTCTGGTTTGATATCCCGGTGGATTACGTTCTTTTCGTGGCAATAGTTCAGGGCGTCTGCCAGCTCCATTATGTACTGAAGGGAACAGGACAGAGTAATTGTAGACGGTCAGGTGTTTTTGTCAAGAGTGGTCAAAGAAGGTCCAAAATGTGATGAACCTACAGTGGCGCAACGCTCTTCGGGAAATTTGCCGCAGCGCTGGAGCTCGCCGTAGAGCTCTCCTTTGGGGGCGAACTCCAGGATGAGGTACACGCGAGACGCATCGTGGAAGTAGCCGTACAGACGCAGGATGTTGGGATGCCTTACAAAAAAAACCCAAAAAAGGACAAACCATTTCAATACCCAGAACCGTACAAACACAAAAGACCAACCACATCCAATGAAACCAGATGGAGACAGTAGGGCTGCGTATCGTTTTATATCTGTGATAGATGAGTCTAAAACTGATTTTCATTATCGTCTGTTTTCTGTCTGGCTTCGTAGAGTCCCGATGTTTGCCTGAAGTTTATAAATGTGCCGTTTATTGAAAAAAGGAAAAAAAAACAAAAAAAAAAACAGTTGACAATCTGTTTAAAGTCAGTGGTGGACAGTAGGAGGAGTATTTTTGTCGTCAGGATTGTGGGTAACAGTCTTTTTTAAACAGCCGTTTTAAACAACTTCCCCTGTTGTTTCCGCTGAGTGAGGAAGGTTCAAATTGGTGCAAATGCGCAGCCGAGGCACCGGCTGCATCTAAAATGGGAACGAAACACCTCCTTACCTTACCTTACCTGTTCCTTAACCTTTGAGAGCTACGTCATGGGTTCAACATTAAGGTCCCTCAGCAGTTAGGAACGGTCCCTCAGCTGCATTTGCACCAATTTGAACCTTCCTCACTCAGTGGAAACAACAGGGGAAGTTACGTCACCAACAGCTGTTTTAAAAAGACTCAGTTACCCACAATCCTGACGACAAAAATACTCCTACTGTCCACCACTGACTTTAAACAGATTGTCAACTGTTTATTTTGTTTCAATAAACAGCACTTTATAAACTTCACACAAACACAGGGAGCTGCTCCACATGTTATCGTGTTATTATCGTGTTATTATCGTCATATTCAGCACGTGGCTAATTTGCATATTAGATTGATATTGTAACAAAAGGGTGAAAGCATTAGTTTAGCAGTGATCTTGAGGCTGCTCTGTGGAGGCTCTGGGCATTTATTTAGTCACTTTATAAAGTTTGTCTTGTGCAGATCATTTTATTGAATTAAACTGGTGTCTGTCAATCATAAACAGTGTCCTGCAGAGATCGGTAATTTACGAAAACCCTCGAGTGTTTCCGAAAAAGAGGCCTGTGCAAAGGATTGTGGGATATCCTCATAGCTCCTGACGCTGATAAGGGACCTCCAGAGGTTCCTATGCTAAAGGAACTATGATAGGGAGCATCACTGCTAATTTCCTGGCTCCTTCCTCATTGAACTGGTGAATTTAGACGCTCCTTGTCCTGGTGGTTCCATGAGGCACGTTTGGGTCAACATTAAGGTAAGGACATTTCCTTTGCTTATTTCCCATTTTAGATGCAGCCACCGTTCCTAACTGCTGAGGAACCTTAATGTTGAACCCATGACGTAGCTCTCAAAAGGTTAAGGAACAGGAGGAGGAAGGATAAGGAAGGAGGTATTTTGTCCCCATTTTAGATGCAGCCTTACTTTATGTTTTGACTCAGAAATCTGTCACGGGCAGATGAAGTCATCTCCGCTGCGCGTTTGAAACCTGTGTGTTTGTTTTTTTATCTTTTTATGCATGCCCTTAATTCTTATACTTCTTCCATAGTTTAACATTATTACAAGTTTATGTTTCATGCTGCACAAGTACACCAAAGAAAATTCCTAGTCTGAGAGAAACCTTTTATTGACAATGGCAATAAAATCTATTCTGATTAAAGACTAATTCAAATTGTGAGGAATATGAAATATTCTAGACTTTTAAAATGAATGTATCCCATGAAATGCTCCGATGATCAATAAATGATCAGCACAAGTTGTGGGTGGGTAATTCAGATAATGAATAATAACCAAACCTGCAAAGATTGCCTCACCAAATAATTGAATCTACCAGAGTACATATTTGACAAGAACCAAAACGTCATATATAATTTACCTCAAATGTGATTGTATCTCTACTTCTCGCCTCAGCTGATGCTCCACGCCGGCCTTCTCCAGCTGCTTCTTAAATAAAACTTTCAAAGCCAAGATGAACTTGCTTTGACGCTCTCTGGCCAGGTAGACATTGCCAAACTTGCCCTTTCCAAGGGGTCGCCCAATTTCAAAGTTGTCCAGGTTCCACGGCTTTCTACAGACACAAATTAATCCACAACTCAGTTTCCTATAAACATAAAATCACAACCATGTCCCAGAGGATAAACTTACTGTGATGCAGACTTTGTGAGGGTCATCCTCTGTGGTTTCTCCATTTTAGCAGGCTCAGCTACAGCTTTTGTCTGTTCTGCCTTCATCTTGGAATCTTGTACTTTGTGTGGGTTTGGTTGTGAACTTGATTTTTGCTGCGACATGGGAGTCCCGTGTTGAATAACTGGGTTTATATTCTGGCCGTTGGCAGACAGTGGCTTCACGACAGCAGCAGCAGAGACGTGGGACACAGGTTTCTGGTGGCTGAGTGGCCGCTGCATCCTCTGGGGTCCCTGTGAACCGCCCACGGCTCGCTGAGGCATCCGCGACTGTTGAGACACAGGAACACGCATCGGTCCATCACATTTTGTCTGAAAAACAAAAAGAGAATAACAGTTTATGGACATCGATACGACAAAAACTGGATTTATAGCTTTTTGAGAGTTTTTGTTTACATAGTAGCAACAGTCCAGGGCTGTCACAAATGTTTATTCAGGTAATTGATTAATCGGCTGATTATTTTTACGATTAGAATCCATTTGTGGCAAAAGTAGAGCTGAGCGATATGGCCACAAAATCTTATCACGATTTAGTTTAAAATTACGGTTTTGATTTTAAAAATCACGATTCATGTATAAGTTGTCTTTTAAAAAAGGCAACTAAAGTCATCTGCTTCTTCTTGGATTTAGACCTGGTGTTGCAGTGGTTTAGTCTTGGTTAAGACCTGTTTGAGTCAGTTTCAGTCCTTACAGAGTTTTGACATGTTTCCCTCATGGTTTAATCCTGGTTCAGTCTGTGATATTGTCCAGGTTTAGACCTGATTTAGACCCGGTTTTCTCTTGGTTTATTTTTAATTGAGTCCTTGCGTTAATCACAATTAAATATTTTAAAATCGATTGACAGCACTAATTATTATACATTTGAAATGCAGAATTATTTATAATCTATTATCGCATTCGCACTGTTAAAAAACGTTGTGCTCTACCTCAAAGAATTGTCAATAAAACCTGCACCGTCAGCTCTGATACAATATTTTATTCTCCATCTCATGCGTATCACATCCTGTCGAATTCGGCCTAGAGTTTATTTTTATCTTATTTAGTGTGCACAAGAGCTGCTTGTATAGTTTATTTAGAAAGATGTCAAGAGAAGTTTACAATATTTTTCATTTTATTTTGTTATTATTACAATTACCTGTTTTACAAACGTATTTTCTTCTTTGATGGCACTTTTCCTGATTTTTTGCACCCCCCCTGTGTGATCCTGTCTTAAGAGCTGTTGTAACTAGTGAATTTCTCCATTGTGAGATAGGGCTGGGGGATATGATGATAAAAATCGAATCGTGATCTGGTCTTCATGACGATCTGCTTTTTTGGGTGATATATCGTGATTCAGTGGTTTTTATGTTTAACACAGGTCTGAACTCAAATACTGACACTTTCTCCACTCACAGCTTCTACTGTCAGGATTAAACCAGAACTAAACCAGGAGAAAACTAGGTCTAAACTAGGTCTGAAATCGGACAATATCACGGACTGAATCTGGGTTAAACCGGGACTAAACCAAGAAGTAAACCAGACTGAAGCAGAGGCTGAAATCAAGGTCTAAACCAGCACCAAACTAAAAAGGACTAAACCAGTGACTGAATGAAAGATGGTTTCCTTGGATGAACCAGGACTAACCCCAGACTAAACTGGGATTAAACCAAGACTAAACCAGGTCTAAACCCAAGGACTCAGAAATAAACCAAGAGAAAACCTGGACTAAATCGGGTCCAAACCTGGACAATATCACAGATTGAACCAGGACTAAACCATGAGGGAAACAAAACAGGTCTTAACCCAGACTAAACCACTACAACTCCAGGTCTAAACCAGGAATAAGCAGATGGCTTAATCTTTAGAAGCGGACAGGTAAAATAAAAATCACATGATGCTGAAGGAAAATTGATAAAACTCATAAATGTCTATGTCCCCAATTTGATAAAGCATCATGTCATGGTCTCACATGGAACAAGATAAGACAATGGAGAAATTCACTGGACAGGATCACACAGGGGGGGTGCAAAAAGTCAGGAAATGTGCCATCAAAGAAGAAAATAAGTTTGTAAAAACAGGTAATAGTAATCATAAAAATAAAAAAATATATAGTATGGTCTCTTAACATCCCTCTCTAACGCTAAATAAACTAACAGTGGGTTATAAAAATGAGGCATCTTAATAAACCCTGCATCTAAAAACACACCTGGTAGTTGAAATGAAATGAATAACCAACCAAATAGCTATGCCTTACCTTTACTTCGGATCTTAGAGGAGTCGTCTCCTTTGACATGTTGGCCTTTCCAGAATAATTCATTGCCTGTAACGCAAAAATAATTATATGTTTTGTTTTCCATTTTATAAACTGGTGCACGTCCAGTACAGTTTGTGTTCAATTAACAGCTTTTGCACATCACATCTAACGCTAGCTACTTTGTGTCCATGCACGTCATATGTCTCAACACTGGGAACATCTTGTAATACTGGTATCCATGATGATTACTAAAGTTTAACCCATCTAACGATAATACACGACCAACAAAACACCAACTATAAACAACAAGTAGTATAGTCGAGTAACTTACCAAAAATAGTTATCCAAGATAGGTGAGTATTTGTATTATTTAGGTGGAAATGTAAAGACAAGCTTCTGCGGCGTTAGCTTGGTTTAGCCTTTAGCAAAGTCTAGTCCAGATGCCTAAACTCATGAATGCTACCGTCAACCCCCTACGCTATGCCCGAGGAGAAGTATATCCCGGCGACGGAAAAGAAAGGAAAGAGCTCCAATAAAAGTATCCAGTGTGTGGCATAAGTTAGACGAAATAAAAATAGTAAAAATGGCAGATCGATTGCTCTAAAGCGAAATGTCTCCAAAGGGCTTTTTTCAATTTTCAAACATCCCTCGGTTCAACACCTTTAAATTCAGAGGAGCGTTCCGATTGGTTAAAGACGACGCTCTGCCTGGTCCTCATTGGCTACTGGATATTGTACGTCATGACGCAAAGAAACAAATCTCTTTCTGAACTGTAGGTGGCAGTAACGAGCACTAAACAACGACCTTTAGCATTGTTTTTTTTTTATGGCGCTATTTTATGGTTTTATAAGTCTATGCTTATGCTATATTTATAATACATCTATAATTTAAAAACTAGAAGCCTATACGTGGTTTCTAGCAATAGAAGTTACAATAAATAAATAAATAAAATAAGGACTTGGGATAGGTCTTCCGCGACTGAACCCAAACGAGCGTCATAACACCCATTTTGTAATATTAATAGTTTTTTTTTTATTTATTTTTATTTATACCCCCTATACTAGATGACTTTAATGCATAAACAAATTTAATTACTGAAATCTGGTATAGTTATTAATGCCAAAGTAAATGTATTTATTATTATTCTTACTGTATCTTTTTATTATTATTACTATTTTTTACAAATAATGGATTTGTCCACTAGGAGGCAGCATCCGTAGTGTACATTACACTTTATGCTTGGAGCCAAATATATTACGTTCTCTAAATTGCAAGGCTTTTTTTAATGAGCTACTTGCTAAGATATACAGTACAATTATACTTAAGCCTATATGAATACAATATTCCCAGTTCAGAAATAATATTGTTATATGTTAATATTACAGCACCCTCAAAACCCAGACCTAGTTGTTTCAAGACATGTACATAAAGCAAATTCTAAACAAATGAATTATGGGCTGACAACGTTGGTACAGAACAAGTTCATATTTATTGTCACATTCTTTAAGGTTGCTATAACATGAAATATGTAATGTTACCCTTTAAAATATCATTACTATATCATACAATATGTCACTACTTCAAAACCATCCATAAATTTAAATAAATATTATTACAAAATAGTATTTCAAGAAACTAAGGCATTACTACAAAAGGAGTCCTGTGCAAAAGACCTTCTTAAATGCAACTGTAACAGTGATATCAACATTATCTCTCACAGCGTCTTTTTGTCCAATATAGTTTGTGCAAATAGCTTTCAGAACAAAAACAAATACATTTACACTGAAAGAACATGCTAAAAAGAAAAATAAACATTTCCATGTCCAACAATGAGAAGCATTTAAGAAAGTCTTCATGAAGCAAGACATTGGCAAAATAATTGATCCCTTCATTGTTTAACCTGGCGTCTGTACAAATGAGGTCCCATGTAAATTACTGTAAAGAAAATGACTCCAAAATAAATACATTCAGTTACGTATTTCTTCACCTTTCACACGTCTTCTACTAATCACCCATAATCAGACACACTCATTTTCTTTAGTCTGTGTAGGTTCTCAGTCGTACAGGAGCTGTCCATCGTAGGCCAGTCTTCATCTGTACTGTACAGTCTTCATGTGTAGTTTAAGTGTAGGATGTTTCGACCTTAGTCCAAAGATCTTCCTCAGCGAATAAAGACCTTAGCACGCTCGTGGGTCTCTTAAGAGCAAACCAGAAGGAGTTAACCTCAAAGTCCCTCCTCTCTTAGTACTAAAGGTTTGAACACATCTTAGCCTTCTAGAGAAATGTCAAACACCCTAGAACTTAACCCAGGGTGAGACAATAGAGAGGTAACAAGCCATATTAACTAGGGCTACTAAAAATCTTATCACGATTTTCTTTGGTTTAAATCACAATTTAGATTTGATCACAATTCCTGTATAATGTATTTTAAAGGCGACTAAAGCCATCTGCTTCTTCTTGGGTTTAGACCTGGCTTAGTATTCTGTCCTTGGGTTAGTCCTTTGGTCCTGGTTTAGACCTTGATTTCAGTCTCTGCTTTAGTCCGGTTTACTTCTTGGTTTAGTCCCAGTTTAATCCAGATTCGGTCCCTGACATTGTCTGATTTTAGACCTGGTTAAGACCTAGTTTTCTTCTGGTTTAATCCTGACCGTAGAAAGTGTCAGTATTTGAGCTCAGAGATATCGCCCAGCCCTACTAGTCAGTATGAATAGGCTGAGTTCCAACCTTTAGTCCTTCTGGTTTGCTCTTAAGAGACCCACGAGCGTGTTCAAGTCTTTTTTTCATTGAGGCTGATCTTTGGACTAAGATCGAAACTACAGAGTACAGATGAAGACTGAAGAATCTTGGCCTACGATCGTATTCTGTAGCTTTCATCAGAGCTGGAAAAGCGTTACTGGCATCATGAGGAGGTCTCGTTTGGGGGTAAAGCCGCAGGTGACATGAGGTGGCTGCTTTCACAGAAGGAAAGAGTCATGTACTTCCTTCAGTTCGTCAGTTGGCACATTTTTGGCCCGTCAGCTCGTCCAGTGCTTTTCGTTCTCAGTGCTACATCTCAAAACAGATCAGTTCAAAACTTTTCCCTGAGCTGATTTTCAGAGTGGTCCTGCCAAAACGACAGTCACAGTCAAATGAAAAAGATGTGAAGCTGTACCCTCGATAGAAATACACCCAGAAGCACCAGATGGTCTCAAAAAGGGGGGGGATGGTTGTATGGACACAGACTCATCCCTGTCATTTCTCTGTGACCGCAGCTGCTGCCATAGGAGTCCGGATGCTTCCGCAGGCTGTGGCCAGTTCTTCGATTTCAGTGTTCAATCGTCTTATTACCCACTCCATGGCTTCACGGCCCTGTGCGACACAGAACATCATCAGTTAATCAGTCACAATCAACCTCTAGGGCTGGGGCGATATGGCCAAACAATCTTATGACAATTTTCTTTAGTTTAAATCACGATTTTATCACAATTCCATGTGTATATTGTGTTTTAAAGGCCACTAAAGCCATATCCTTCGTCTTGGATTTAGACCTGGTGTTGCAGTGGTTTAGTCCTGGACCCGTTTTAGTCTAAGTTTCAGTCCAGAGTTTAGACCTGCTTCCCTCATGGTTTAGTCCAGGTTTAATCCTGGTTCAGTCTGTGATATTGTCCAGGTATTCATTCAGACCCACTTTTCTCTTGCTTTATTTCTGATTGAGTCCTTGGGTTTAGACCTGGTTTAGTCCTGAGTTTAGACCTTGATTTCAGTCTCTACTTTAGTCTGGTTTACTTCTTGGTTTAGTCCTGGTTTAATCCTGGTTCAGTCTGTGATATTGTCCAGGTTAGACCCGATTCAGACCTAGTTTTCTCTTGCTTTATTTCTGATTGAGTCCTTGGGTTTAGACCTGGTTTAGTCCTGGGTTTAGACCTTGATTTCAGTCTCTACTTTGTCCAGTTTACTTCTTGGTTTAGTCTTGGTTAAATCCAGATTCGGTCCGTGATATTGTCTGATTTTAGACCTGGTTTAGACCTAGTTTTCTCCTGGTTTGTTCAGGTTTAAACATAAAAACCACTGAATCACGATATGACGATGTTCCCAAAAAAAGAAAATGTCTTTTTACACCTTAATTATTATACTGTAGTTATTATGATATATGATCAACTTACCCCACCCCCAAGTCGCTTAAAAAGACACTTTAAGTGACTACCATTTAGTTGATATAAGTTCACAAATGTACCTTAATATTCGGTCTTTCACATAGTGGAGTTAAAAATCCCAAGCATGAGATATTTTAGTTGCCAGGTTAAGTTAATCAAAATATGGCTCATCTTACCCCGCTCTCCCATATTTCCTAAACAGATTGTGGTTTGAGAGTTCTCCCCCTGGAAAAGTCCAGCAGGTCGAGGCCCCCTTTATTTATCCAACAATAAGGGTTTGGTTTCACAATGTCAAAGGTACAACAACATTTACAAAAGTTCTACTATCAGGCTGTAATTTGGCTTTTGGTAAAGTTCTGTTTGTGTTAAAAGGAGCTTTTGTAAATTACTTTGGGTTCATTAGTCATCTGTTCATGTAATCTTTATGTTATTATTTTTGGTTTGTTAAATTTCATCCCCATTTTCGTTAATTGTAATTATTTTCACCCTGTTGGGGCATCTTTTGTTCAAATGATCCATTTTGGATCATTTGAACAAAAGAATAAAAGGGAATAAAATCTGACATTTTATTCCCGATTTATGTCCTACTCTAGGGCTGGGTGATATGATGATAAAAATTGAATCGTGATCTGATCTCCATGATGATCTGCTTTGTTGGGAACATCGTCATATTGTGATTTTATGATTAAACCAGAACAAACCAGGAGAAAACTAGGTCTAAACCAGGTCTAAAATCGACTGGATCTGGATTAAACCAGGACTAAACCAAGAAGTAAACCAGACTAAAGTAGAGACTGAAATCAAGGTCTAAACCCAGGACTAAACCCAAAGACTCAATCAGAAATAAAGCAAGAGAACACTGGTCTAAACCAGGACTAAACCATGAGGGAAGCAGGTCAAGTCTCTGGACTGAAACTTGGACTAAAACAGGTCTTGACCAGAACTAAACCACTACAACACCAGGTCTGAACCCAAGAAGAAGCAGATGGCTTTAGTCGCCTTTATAAGACATTATACAATCATGATTTAAACTAAAGAAAATGGTGATAACATTTTTTGACCATATAAGCCCTACCCTAGTCACTTCCTTACTCCCTAGAAGATGCTCAGACGTCGTAACATTGGCATATTATGTTTTAGAAAGGATGTTTTCAATCAGAGACGACTTACTTTTCCAGCGTTCGCAGAAATAGTGCTCGCCATAACTCCCTCCAAGTAGCTGCTCAGACTCACTCCTTTGACCGAGATGATGGCTTCCTGGGTCAGTATTGTTCTGAAAAGAGAAAGAATGTTATTATTACCCAATATACTTCCTCATTTAGAAGTTTTTTTTATGGTGTGTTGGTTCTTTTGTCTGGGTGCCAGCCAGGTCTCCCTCCTAACATGTAGGATTACTGCTTTTTTGTTAGTAGAGGATCCCCCAGGAAGAGCTGGAGGAGGTGTGCGTGGATCGGGAAGTCTGGGCATCTCTGCTCAGACTGTTGAAGAAAATGGATGGATGGATGTTTGTAGAGTTTGTCTGAGTTTTATTGTACATAGGCCAAAACACACAAGGACATGCTACTAGGCATAGACTCTTTTTCAGTTTTTTGTGGCTTATATTGAAAAACATAACCAAAGTTCTCAAAGTGAGGAGTATTTAAACAACTCCTAAACAAAGTCCAAGTTCCTACAAAAAAACTCCACAGCGTTATCCAAATGCAACAAATATACAGTACCAAATAAATACTATAGCCTAGTGGTTCTCAACTGGTGGGATGGGACCCAAGAGTGGGCCTCGGGAGCATTTTCACGAACCTTTGCTTGGAAACAACCTTGATTTGAGCAGGTAAGTAAAATTATCTGCCCTTAAAATGAGAAAAAGTGTGAATTATGAGTAATTTGTTGTTTCTTACTTTCAGTGCAAAAATACCTGGCAGATACTTTGACATAGCTACTCAAATAAATTGAAAATTGTACTTCTTTTTGGTGTATCTACTAAGTGTTAAAGTAATCATCATTTCAGTTTATTCAATGCTTATATCAGCACAAGTCTGCAGAGAAATACAATATTTTAAAGTGGACATGTCATGCATATTCATCTTAAAAACAGGTTGATGGTTTGCTTTTTATAAAATTGAAATAATGCCGCCGTAAGGATTACAAGATGTTCTTAAATACTAGGCCAAGGCTGATGAGGACGTGGCCTGGATCGCCCCCTGCAGTCAAGAGTGGGAATCACAGGGTAAAAATACTCGCTTTGATTAGCTCAGAACTGGTCCAATATTGTCGAAACACATGTTTAAATAAAGGAATGTATATATTTTTCATTACAGAGTGCCTCGGATGTTCTATCTTTGACTGCCTTTACGCCGGGTTTGTCTTTGATTTTATGGAGACACATGCATGTAAACACACCACTCCGGATTGTATCCTTGGGCTAATTTCCATCCGTTGTCGCACACTCGTACACACAAACACACCCATCCTGATCTATTGTACATGTTTTTAGTGGTAGGGGAAACCGGAGCACCTGAAGGAAACCAACACAGACACGGGGAGAACAGGTAAACTTTATTTTAGACTAGATTTTAGATTTTAGACCTGGTTTAGACCTAGTTTTCTCATGGTTTGTTCTGGTTTAATCATAAAAACCACTGAAGCATGTTATTGGTTTGCGTAAATATGCTTTTTTTGGGTTTGGGTTTTTTGCTCGTCTTCTTGGGGTAATGGTGGGTCCCGATCCCCAGTTGGGAACCACTGCTAGAGCCGAATAACAGCATAATGCACGGGGGACATCAGCATTGAAGGCTGTACAAAAGCAGAAGGACAACCAACTTACTTTTCAGAATCTTCCGGGTGAGGCTTGTATGTTAACTTCTCGTCCACAGAAACCATGTTTGTGAAGGTAATCTGGTAAAGAAACGACAAATGTCAAACTTTTCAAATGCAAGGAGTGTCTTGTAACCTTCTCAAACAATTGTTGTAGAGTTCACAATTGAAATGTGAGTCATGAACCTGTACAACTAGACAGATTTGATGCCAGAAATAGTTACAGCATACCGAGACTGAGACCTACAGTAGGAAGGAAATTCTGTCTAGGTAAATGGTGTTCAAAGTTTTACAATAGGATCACTGGGGCCCCCATCGTCTAAGCAAAATTCCGTGGGAAATAATAATTATTAATGAATTAATTGTACAGTTATTGCTGTGGTGAACTCACATTAGTCGACTGAAGTTCCAGAGTCTTCTCCTCAGGGTCCACGACTGAATGTTCTTGAACATAAGTGTATGTCCGCGAGTAACCGATGATCTGCAGAACACAAAACATACTGTTTAATGCAAAGAAAAACAAAGAACCAAGGCACTCCTCCCACAACATCATTTCTCTATTTATATTTCTAGCCTTATTGTACTGGGTAGAGGTGGGGGATATCAACAGAAATGAATATCTCGATATTTAGTGGGACTGTCTCAATAATGAACGATATTTTAGCAAACCGTCAACAATATGAAAAATGTGCTGTTAAATGTATTAATTTAGATCACTGTCATCAAAAGTATAATTATCTTGAATAAACTGCAGAAAAAAGAACATTATTATACCTTTTTGAGAGATTACACATCAAATATATGTAAATTTTATTTTTTAGCAACCAATTTTTTGCAGATTTTTGTTAATTTGTTGACTTTGAAGATATACTCGATATCGTAAATTTACATATCTTCAACACAACAGTTTCGATATTATCTAAACACGCGGCCTGTGGGCCAAATGCGGCTCGCGAGATGATTTCATCTGGCCCACGACTTATAGAGCACAAATTTCTGAGCATGTCAAAAAAAAAGATAAGTCTCTAGCCCATTCCCGTCAGGAGTTATAGATGTTTGAAGAAATAACCAAAATGCTCACTCCAGCCACTAGGGGGCAGCCAACATCTAAAGAACGGAAGGAATTCCACACCTGTCCATCAGAGGGCACTGACACTGTACCATTATAAAAGCTACAAAACAGAAGCTGTTCTGTTACTGTTAAAAGGGTTGTAATATAAGATTAAGCCATTATTATTTATTTTATTTATTTATTTAGTTAGCTTCTCTTTTAATGTTGAAAATATTAAAAGACAAGGAACAGAATGGTGTAGTGTGTGGTAAGACAAGCACACGAGGACCATATTAACAACACTATTTCCAATAATGAGTTAAAGAGGGGCCAAAAAGTTTACATGCGAGTCAATGGGCACTTCCAGCTTCCGAAAACAACCCCTGTATGCTGCTAGCGAGCTTTCGACCAGAGCTAGCCAATTAGCTCTCCAGCAATATTATACACTCTATGGTTGGAGCCGATACGCATGGAAAAAACCAGCAGAACATATTTAATATTAATTTCCATATTCAATAGACAATTTGATACAACGGACAACTTTTGACCAGAAATACAGTATGCTTTCTGCCAAAACTCCAGTCTAGACCCTAATTTATGTATTTTTGACAAACTTATGCCGTACAATTAGTTGAGCAATGTCATTACTTTCCAATAACTTTCTATTTAATGCTTTTTAATGACATTTAAGGCCGTATTTTTCAGACCCAATTATTGAATGGCTTTTAATGCTTTTTAATGCCCCGCGGTAACTCTGTTTTAATATGCACCAGCCCAGTAAAGTAAGGGCTTTTCAGAAAATGTAAATAGAGAGTTAAAGTTGTGGAAGGAGAGCCTTAGTGCTTTGTTTTTCTCTTGAATTTCTGTCCCAACACCAAAGAGCCAGATTGGGGCCAATCTCATTAGGAGTGGAGTCAATGTGTCATTACTCAATGGGTCCATCTGTGTCAAAGACTGACATTACAAACACTTCACCTCGATCAAGTGTCAAGTGCTCAATATTCTTACTTAAGTAAAAGTATAAAAGTATCTACTGTAAAATATACTTTATAAGTAAAAAGTAAAATAAGTAAGTAAAAGTTTAATGTGCAGGATTTTTTTATCCTTTGAATCACTACCACAACCATTTTCTTGCTTGTAAAATTTCCGCGCTATGGCTAGCAGTTAGCACGTAGCTGATTAGCCTTCGTCGTGCTTTTAAACTCGTACAATTAGAATTTTTCGAAAAGTCTATGCAATTTTTGAATGGCACCGAGGGGCGTGGTGTACAGACGAGCTGGTGGGCGGGGCTATGATGCTCCATTGGCATAATATGGTTGGCACAGCAACAGACACTCCCTGTCCCCATGTTCAATAAGGACATGAACAAATAAACATTAAAACTATGTCAAACTAGTCTGTGTAGGTTCTCAGTCGTACAGGAGTTGTCCATCGTAGGCAAAGATTCTTCAGTCTTCATCTGTACTCTGTAGTTGAAGTGTAGG
>OMNZ01091329.1:12978-31918 GCA_900303255.1 Lesueurigobius sanzi | reverse complement strand
AAAATGCTTTAAGTTGCTGGCATTCTATGGCTAAGTTCCGAAAACAGTGCGGCACTCAATGTGTTAAATCATCACAGATCCAATGATTTTGGTTGGATTTTTATCATTTTTTTCTGTGGAATGAGTATTCAGTTTGTTGAAAAGAAGGACATATTGACTGATGCCATAACTTGGTGGAATAATTGATTGCCAAGGAAGTAAAGATGAAAATATCATTAAAAAGTGAGAAAATTAGTCATTTTTTTGCATTAAATTGATGCAAAATCAAGTAGAAATGTGTTTTAAGAGTTATTTTTTTCAGTGGATGTTGTCAGCACATGTGTTCTGTGTATCTGGAATACATTTATTGACCGCCTACCCAACCCACTAAGGATTTGAGGGAAAAAAATATTTTGTCAAATTTTTCTGATAAAAATACAGGTTGCCTTGCAGAGCAGACCCTCCAATTATTGGTCCTTAGGGTCAAAGTTAACAGAAAAAACACAAATAAAAAGTATAACGGACGATGCCAGGTTCAACCCATTTTATTGAGCTTTTGAGATTTTGGCTCCCCGAGTATAACCAAGACGTACCTGCACAAGTGTTGCTGTTGCTGGGTCTGGATGATCAATTGTTAGCCCTTTTCCACCGATGAAATGCAGAGAGCAGTAAATCCCTCTTGCTTACAAGCTTGTACCCAACGTTGGCATTTCTCTGGATTTCTTCCAAACTCAGGAAATGCAATGACAAAAATCCCCTCATGGTCAGAGTGTCCATATCGCGAGTCACTCGACAGAAAGCAGCAGTGTTTCATTGTTACTATTAGCGCTGTTAAGGCAATATTCCGGTTCCTACAAGTGCAGTTCACATGCTTCAGCTCCACAGGTGGCAAAAGTTTGTCCGACCTACAGGTGGCCTCAACGTCATTTGCGATCAGTGCTATTGCAGAGAGTAAAACTAATTAAATGACTGCATTGTACAGTTCTACGGTTCAGAGCTTTCAAATGACGTACAGCATGTCCATATTCACTTAAATTAAGTTGGTGAAAGTATTGGTTCAGTATCGGATATTTGGAATTGATACCCGATATTCACATTTGTACAGTATCGGCTCTGATACTAGTATCGGATTGTTGCATCCCTAATACTAAGCATATAAAAATACACAATTCTGTTGATGAGACCAAAAATATTTCAGTGCAATGTAATAAAAAACAATAACTTGGTATTTACCGTATTTTCCGGACTATAAGTCACACTGGACTATAAGTCACACTGGACTATAAGTTGCACCAGCCAAAAAATGCATAATGAAGAAGAAAAAACATGTATAAGTTGCACTGGACTTTTTTGGGGGGAAATTTGTTTTACAAAATCCGAGACCAAGAACAGACATTTCATCTTGAAAGGCAAGTTCTAATAATAATAATAGAATAGAGAACAACAGGCTGAGTAGGTGTACGGTATGCAAATACAATGCAAAACACATTAATGGTTATTTAGCTACATGAAGCTTAAACAAAAAACTGAAAAGGTGTCTATGTTAACTTAACATTAATTAATATACAAGTCACAACTGAGTAAAAGTCGCAGTACCAGCCAAACTATGAGAAAAAGTGTGTCTTATAGTCCGGAAAATACGGTAGTAACAATAATACAATAGTTTCATATCAGTCTTTCACTTTAAAACACTGCCCAAATGTGTGTGTGTTTATGTCTGTATAAATCAGTGGTTCTCACCTGGCCCAGCACCAGGACCCACCGTAACGCTACAGGATGACAAGCCACGGCTCAAAACAGAGTTTAATTTGTAATATGAAACCGTAAAACCTAAATATTAGGTGCCAATACTGGCATCGAATATTGGAGCTGATACCAGAAAAATACGATATCGGGCATCAATCCCAAATGTACAGATTCCAGATACTGAACCGATACTTTCACCAACTTAATTCAAGACATTCTGTAAGTTATGTGAACGCTCTTAACCTGTAGAATACAGTCATTTCTTACACTCAACAGTACTACTTTGTATCACTGCACAAAATACTGCATTTAGCAGCAGTATGCTAATGCTAGCTTCAACCAATCATGGCTGGGACAGAAGATATGACTGAGTCCCATTCAGACTGAGTCACACCTAAAGTAGGGAAATAGGCTAATATTTAATTGTCCACTATGGTATGTTTATATTTTGGTTTGTGAAATACTGCTACAGAATCATTGATAAAACATATTTCTAACGCATTACCGCATTTGGCTGGTCCTGCGACTTATACTCAGGTGCGACTTGTATATTAAAATATATAATTTCACATTTTTTTCACACTGATTCTGTTCTTTATGTTACGTAAACATACCAGACACCTATTCAGTTTGTTGTTCTCTATTCTATTGTTATTATTATAACTGGCCTTTCAAGATGAAATGTCTGTTGGAAATAGAAAGCATAATAACACAAAGAGTAGGACCGTACAAACATGCCTAGATCTAACAGATAAAAATACTAAATTAATAGAAAGAATGTTCTTGTCTCATTCTGTTTTTGGTCTCGGATTTTGTCAAATCCCTCCAAAAATGCGACATATATAAGTCCAGTGCGACTTATATATGTTTTTTTCTTATTGGTATTGGTGGTTATCTGGTATCGTAGATACACAAACCCAACATATTAGTATCAGAAGCAAAAGAGCTGGATCGGTGCATCTCTAGTAAATATTAAGCTGAAACAATTTCCAAAAAAACTTACCATCAGTAATTTTAACAAACTTTCATAGTGTTTTCATTCTTTCTGAGTAAATGAATTTAAGCTTTTACAAGTCGCCAAGCCACTTCCTCCTTTTTGTTCTGCTTTCTTTTAAAACAACCCTGATGCATTATAGGTGATTTGGCTGCGAAGGGTGCTCAGGTGTGTCCTTTGACTATTAGCCACATGCTAACGAAAGGACGCACACCTGCCTTTGGAAGAGCACAACAGTCATGATGCAAATCCCTTACCAAGGAAAGGTACCTAGACTTTGGAAAACAGACTCGACCTGAGGGGAAGGCGTGATGGTGCTGTTCTTTCCTTTAGGTCAGGGCTCGGCGACCTTCAACATCAAAAGAGCCACTTCGACCTGAATCAAACTAAAAGAAGCTTTTAATGAGCCATAACAGTATTTGTTTTATCCTCAAACACCAATGCATTCATCTTTTTATTGATATTTGGTAATGAATAAATAAATTTCAAGTGCAAATTTAATGGGAAATGGTAAATAGTTTTGGTCCAGGTCCTTCCCTGGAAAATTTGAACAGATCATTTGTCACACAAATCACACAAATAAATACACTTTACAGGATTTTTTTCCTTCAAAGATCAAAAGAGCTGCACCAGAGGCTTTAAACAGACAGTGGGTGTCTGTCCCTTCTATAGGTTATACTGTAATTTGTTTTGGAGCATAGGCCAAGAAAAAAAAATACATTTCATATCCTACACATTTTGTGTAGGATTATTAAGTTGATATATTGAGTTTTTACTACAGACTTTATCATTTGTATGGATTGTAAAGCCTTTATATTTTTGTATAAAACTGATCTGAATCATTGTTTTGTTTTAGGCCCTGCTCCAGAGAGCTCCAACCACGCGCCGCCAAAGCAGACTGCTGAATCCCTGCTTCCGTTTTTCCAGTGCAAGTTCTGTGTTCGTTACTTCCGTTCCAAGTCTTTCTTGAGAAATCACACCAAAAAAGTTCACAATGTCATAGAGGACGATTCAGATGGCTCCAGTGTATCCTCCGAGCAATCCAACCAGGCCAGCAGCGATGCAGTGCACAATGACCATTTGAAGATGAATTCCTGTCAGTATTGCACGTACAAGACTCCACGCAAAGCAAGGTTGTTAAAACACCAAATGATGTATCACAATAAAGAAGCCAGTTCTTCAGAATACCTGGAGCCCAGTGAGGAGTCTAATCTAACTGCAAAGAGCACTTTTGCATGTGAATGGTGCACATATCAGACTGACCAGAAAGACAGCTGGACTAACCATGTGGTGATGGAACACAGCGACAAGGTTAAGATGGTTTCAGATCCGGAAGGGGAAGAGAGAGCTGTCTCACCCAAGCAACATGTTCCCTCCGCTGGCAATAGCCCAAACATGATATCCCACGAGGAGAGTCTTGGACAAACATCAGAAGAAACCTCTGTTGCAGAGATTTCATCTTTTCAATATGCTCAGATCAATGCTGCAACACCAAACACCACTGGTACTTCTATTGTGTCAAAAAAGTTCACGTCAGCAGACATGTCTAAAACCGCATCTGAAATGGACAATGAGGATGAGTCTCCTAGCAGCTTAGATGATGATGATAATGATGATGATGATGAGGATGATGAGGACGATAACTATGATGAGTTGGGTGACACAGATGACCCAAGTTACACAGGGACACTGTCAGCGGACGTAAAGCTGCTGTTGTCCGAGGAGGATAGTAAATTAATGGAGACTAAAGGAGTACCTTTCAGAAAATACATGAACAGGTTCCAGTGTCCGTTTTGCTCCTTCCTCACCATGCACCGCCGGAGCATATCTCGTCACATTGAAAATATTCACTTGTCGGGGAAAGCAACAGTCTACAAATGTGACGAATGCCCATTTGTTTCTACTAGTGCGCTAAAGTTAGGCACCCACAAGCAGACACACAGTTCTTCACAATGTGACACTTTAGACTTAACCGCAGAGAGTCCAGAGCATGCAAACGACGGCAGTATAGAGCCTGTGAATGGAAATAACATTAGCATGAGGGTAAATGGTAAAAGGTTAACCAGCACTGCCAGTGACCACCAAAACCCCTATCGCTGCACACTGTGCACCTTCTCAACCACTACTCTGAAAGGTCTCAGGGTTCACCAGCAGCATAAGCATTCATACTGTGATGATTTAGATCCTATTGTCTTCGATGGCCAGCAAAGTGACCAGCCCGAGGAGTCTAATGCCTCTCCAATGTTGCTTCAAAAAGCCCAGACCTCAATTTTAGGACTTGCAACTAAAAAGCCCTTGGTAACAGGGAAACGAGCCAGAAAGTCCATTAATGACTTGCCTTTGGATTTGTCCTCTGTTAAAAAGAGAACTAGAATTGATGAAATTGCCAGCAACCTCCAGAGTAAGATAAGCCAAAGCCAGCAGGATCTGGTCATAAATCTGGATGACTTAGATGATGAAGACATGGGGGAAAATCACAGTAATACTGATTTCGAGAGCAGAAATCATGACGGTCAACTTTCTATCTTTGCTCATAGCACACCGCTCCATGAACGGGATTTAGCACTTATCCATGAGAGCGGACGCATTGGAAAGCGAAAGAGCAACCCTAAGTCAAAACATAGGAGTATTCCTATTTCACTCACTTTGTCTGATGATAGTGAAAACCTATCTGTAAATGCTGGCGACACTGTTCATGACAACAGTGACTTTTCAGAAGAGTCTGGAAATGTACGTTTCTACTGTAAACACTGTGACTACCACAACAAGTCGGCTCGTAGTGTTAGCACCCACTACCAGAGGATGCACCCTTTCATTAAGTTCAGCTTCAAATACATTCTAGACCCAGACGATCACAGTGCAGTTTTCCGTTGTTTAGAGTGTTACATTGAGTATACAAATTATAACGATTTGCATCAACACTACATGGATCATCATCCTGAAGCAAGCAATGTTCTTAACTTTAACCAACCTGACCTTGTGTACATGTGTCGCTTTTGTTCTTACACAAGTCCGAATGTCCGCAGCCTCATGCCTCATTACCAAAGAATGCACCCAACTGTCAAAATCAACAATGCTATGATTTTCTCCAGCTATTATGTGGAGCAGCCTCAGAAACCAGGCGAATCACAAACACTTAGGGAGATATTAAACTCTGGACCCAAGAGTTTGAATTCAGCCTCCTCCAGTGTTAGGTCCAGCTCTAGTCCAGTGGCTAAAAGTATTTCTAAGACCCCTGACACCAGCAGTGAGATGGAGGTTATAACAGAAGTCAGTAATGGTAACGTTGTTGTATACGACTGTGATGTATGTTCCTTTGCTAGCCCAAACATGCACTCTGTTTTGGTCCATTATCAAAAGAAACACCCAGAGCAAAAAGCGTCCTATTTCCGTATTCAAAAAAATATGAAGATCATTTCAGTGGATCAGTCTCTGCCTGCTGTAAACTCCTTTAATGTAAGAGTTACTTCACCTCCAAAGCCCTCTGTGAGTACCGTAGCTGCTTATGGTTCTGATGAAGACATGTTCTACTGCAAGCATTGTGTGTATAGTAACAGGTCTGTCGTAGGGGTTTTAGTTCATTACCAAAAGAGACACCCAGAGGTAAAAGTGACAGCTAAATATATTAAGAATGGTCCACCTACTCAGGGCTTAATGAAGCTGATGGACGAACTACAAATAGCAGCTCCTAAGCAGTTCCTAAAACAAATTCAAAATAGCAGGCACGAGGAATCAATCGCCAGTCAAGGAAACGGTGACAAAGGTGAAGACGAGCTGTTCTTTTGTCAGCATTGTGATTATGGAAACCGCACCGTGAAGGGAGTGCTCATTCACTACCAGAAGAAACATAAGGAAACAAAGGCGAGTGCCGACCTTGTGCGTCGACACACTGCAGTGGTCCGAAGTCAGCGTGAGCGCGCTCAGATGGTCCAGTCCAGCAGTGTCTCCGCTGTGGTCACCGGGGCCCAGCCTGACCCCGACACTGGGACGCCACTCCGCTCCCTCAAGTGCAGACACTGTCTCTATACTTCACCTTATATTTATGCGCTCAAGAAGCATTTGAAGAAGGAGCATCCAACCGTGAAGGCAACAGCTATGACTATTTTACACTGGGCCTACCAAGATGGCATTTTGGAGGCTGGTTACCACTGCGAGTGGTGCATCTACTCCCACGCAGAACCTCAAGGTCTACTGGTGCACTACCAAAAACGGCACCCTGAGCATAATGTTGATTATGCGTACATGGCCAGCAAACTGTGGGCGGGGCCAGAGACTCAAACTGGAGGCAACTTGGAAACAAAACATTACAAATGTAAGGACTGTGCATTTGAGGCGTGCACTATATGGGATATCACCAGTCATTATCAGGCCATTCATCCGTGGGTTATCAAGGGAGATGAGTCTGTACTGTTGGATATAATACAAGGAACCGAATCAGACGAACAAGCTCATTTGTCTCAATATCCCAAAGATCAGCCATCCTTTGACTGTCAGCCTATCGACGATGACTCTCCACTGATGATCGCCACACCTCCTCGAGAAAGCAACCAGCATTCAGTGCACCCACGCCTTTCCATCTCCACCAACTCGTACCAGTGCACCGTCTGTCTGTCCGAATACAACAGCCTCCACGGTCTCCTCACTCACTATGGGAAAAAGCACCCTGGCATGAAGGTGAAAGCTGCGGATTTTGCACAGGAGGCGGACATTAACCCTAGTTCTGTGTATAAATGCAGACACTGCCCGTATGTGAACTCTCGCATCCACGGAGTGCTCACCCACTATCAGAAAAGACACCCACTGATTAAAGTCACTGCAGAGGACTTTGCAGATGATATTGAACAAATTCCCGACGTAGGGGATGGAGATGATAAGTGCAAGACTCAAAGACAAGGTTTTGGTGCTTACAGATGCAAGATGTGTTCATACACACATGGAACATTAGAAAAACTAAAAATCCACTATGAGAAATACCACAACCGGTCTGTAACTGATATCTTCTCTCCCTCATTAACAACTTTCACCAGTAAAGACGGCGAGCTGGTTGCTGAATGCAGTGCAAATAATTCAGCAAGTGGTCCTCATGCACAGGAAGTCGGTTTAGTAGACTTTGGTATTTCACGGTTACCTGTTAAAAAACCTGAAACACATGCTATATTTAAGTGTCAACTCTGCAAGTATTTCTGCTCCACCCGGAAAGGCATTGCTCGACATTACCGCATCAAACACAATAATGTCCGAGCCCAGCCGGAGGGTAAGAACAATGTGTTCAAGTGCGCCTTGTGCCCATACACCAACCCCATACGCAAAGGCCTGGCAGCGCACTACCAGAAACGCCATGATATTGATGCTTACTACACTCACTGTTTAGCTGCCTCCAAGACTATCACTGAGACCCCTGTCAAAGTTATAGCTTCTCTACCCCCAGAAGGGGAGAACACAGAAATGAGTGAAGAGATCCGCTTGGCTGTAGAACAACAAAAATGCTCCCTTTGCGCTTTCCAAGCTTTTAGCAGAAAGAGCATCGTTTCGCACTACATCAAGCGCCACCCAGGTGTCTTCCCCAAAAAACAACAAACTAGCAAGCTCGGTCGCTACTTTACAGTCATTTACGCCAAAGATGAGAAAGAAGAGAAAATCGAGAACAGCGGTATGCAGGAAGAACAAGCGGTCGAGATGGAAATCCCACTTCATCACGAGGCAGACGATGACGAGATGCTGCCCTTCAAGTGTTCCAAATGCATCCGACTGTCCTTCAGCAAAGGGGAGCTGCTGTCTATGCACTACAACGACCACCACGGGAGCGACCTGAAGAGGGACTTCGGGGTGACGCCGGGGCCGGAGGAGGAGGACGAGGTGTACCACTGCTCCCACTGCGAGCTAAGTTTCCTGAGTCTGGAAACGCTGGCGAAACATCTAATGACTCACAATGAAGACTTTCAAAAGCGGGCGATGAGACAGGAGAGGAGGAAGCAGCTTGTGAACAGACAGAAGTCGACCGAAACGCCAGACGGCAAGACCGAGAAAGTGAGTGCAGATTTAAGACTACCATTTGTACCAGCATTTGTTCGTCACGTGAGTGTTTGGCTAAAGAAGCCCGTGTTTTGTCCGTAGGAAATCTCAGACACTAGCACTCCTATCGGATACCGGTGTAACTTTTGTGTGGAGGTGCACACCAACCTCCGTGCCATCTGTAATCACCTGAGGAAGCATGTGCAATATGGAGAGGCCAAACAGGGGCATGTCAAGGTAAATGGTTGTATTGTTAAGTTATTCTTCAAATTTCAGTGTCACGGACTTTAGCAATTTATTAGACAGTTTGAAGGTTAGAGGTTCATTGGTATAAGCCTAAGTTTAGATAGATGTGTTCAGTTACTGCCATAACAGCTATGGGTAACCTCTTGAACATTATTATTTCATCAACTGAGTCTTAATTAAAGCCATTTGGAAAGTGAATATGACATGATATGATATGATGTATGTAGTGCATAACAGTAGGGCTGGGTATTTTTTTCCCGATACTAGTACCGTATTTTCCGGACTATAAGTCGCACCAGAGTATAAGTCGCACCAGCCAAAAAATGCACAATGAAGAAGAAAAAAACATACAGTCGCATTGAACTATAAGTCGCATTTTTTGTTGGGAAATTTATTTTACAAAATCTAACCCCAAGAGCAGACATTTCATCTTGAAAGGCAAGTTATAATAATAACAATAGAATAGAGAACAACAGGCTGAATAGGTGTACTGTATGCTAACGTAACACACAAAGCATAGACAATGAACTGAAAAGGTGTCTGGTATGTTAACATAACATATTTATTAATTAATATATAAGTTGCACCTGAGTATAAGTCGCAGGACCAGCCAAACAATGAGAAAAAGTTATAGTCCGAAAAATACAGTACAGATAGTTGGTTTTAGATACCGATACCTGGACGATGCTTTTTTAATTCCTATACTAAACTATTTGTCAACAGGTTAATATCTTGATGAGTTTAAATGACCCAAATTCATCTTCTTTATCTAAATCTGAGCTGCTTTGACGAGTTAAGTTTTAGTCTCTCATTTGACCTATAGTAATTCTAACCACTTGTTCTGGGTGTTTTTGACTTGTTTCAATAGATTTCTACTTATTTCCTTTTTTATATGAATGTATTTGCCAATGGGGTCAGAAAGTTGTTCTATTACCTTAGAATCAATAAAAATTTAAATAAACCAAATAATGTAGATGACAGTAGTAAATCTCTCTAATCTAGTCAAAACTGCTCTAAACAAGACTAATATTCTCAAATCAAGTCATTTATACTCATGCTTCATTTTTAGTTTTGTTGTAGAACCGTAAAACAGAACAATAATGTATTCAATAAAAATCTTTCTTTTGGTGTTTTATAATTTATTTGAGGTGAAACACTTTGTGTCAGATCCACCAGGCATTTGCTTTCTAATGAAAAATATTTTTTCGGTACCTGTGTTCGGGACCAATTTATTTTTCGATAGTCCCCATAAACTCATCCAAAAGGAAGGATTAGAGGCAGACATATTCCAGCTCTGTTGTGGTAGTTTCTGGGCAGGCCTGATGAACAGGCTGACAGTGCAGTAAGAGCAGAGAACAGCGAGGTTGGGCCAGTGGACACCACACCTTATTTATGACTTCGCGAAGTGCAGGGTCAGGTCCTTCCACAGAAAGAATGATCTTCCTGTAGACTATAAAAAGGCATGGGAATTGTCTGTCCATCACTGCACCACTATTACAACAGGCACTCTGACACATTAATGTTTTTATGTTGGTCTTTATTTCTCTCATAATTTGAGTTGGTTAATCAAATCACAATCAGGTCAGGTTCAAAATAGTTAATAACATTTTGTTTTCAATAATAGTATAAAGGCAAACAACCTCAAATATCTTAAAGCTGTTCCCTTTTACAGCAGGAGGTGAGTGAAGTGCCATTGACCATGCCGTCAGAAAACCTCACTAATGGAGATGTGCAAGAAGAATCTGCAGATTGTAACGACAGCCAGGGTCCCCTCGACATGAGTCCTGTCATGATTTCCACAAGTCTTGTGGATGAAGAGACGACCGGACAGGAGGATCAGGGCTTCGAAGGCAGAGCAGCAGCACTGGTGGCTGCAGCCCGAGCTGTAGTGTCGGGGGCACAGGTGAAGCAGCGGCTGGCCACAGGAGGTCACCCATGTGCGCAGTGCGACAGAGTCTTCATGTCCATGCAGGGGCTGAGGTCACACGAGAGGAGCCACATGGCCATGGCTATGTTCAGCAAAGAGGACAAATACAGCTGCCAATACTGCCAGTTCGCCTCACCATTTAGGCACAAGTAAGTCAAAAACAAGAGTTATATACAGTATTACACACAACAACGATGATCTCACTGTCACAGCAATGTACTTTTTATGAGAATCAAATCAATTTAGTTTTGCGTAGCTCAACAACACAGTGCTACACAAACGTCAGCAAACCCAGGAGCAAATGTAATGTCTAAACAAATGTCCAAATGAACAGCCAGCAGCAGAGGGAGGGTGCCCAGGGCAAGGCTATAGACCGACCCAAATGTGATGTGAGTCCCTCTGCAGATAGGACTGAAGACTGTGGTTGATATCCGGTCCTTTAGGACAGAGGGCAAGGGTCCAGGCGCAATGGTCTGAGGGTCCACAGCCATCGTCAAGGCATTTTAAAGAGAGGGGACACCATGTGAATATCAATGAACTGACTAAAGGTAAAGGGAATATTGACATTATATCATTATATTATACAGTAAGAAGGACAAAGCTCAGTGTACTGTACTTCCCCCAGCACTATACTGTAGCTCCTATGGCAGCTTTGCTAAGGCTGTCGGTTTAGTGCTGTACCTAGCTGACCTGACCATAGGCGATTTCGAAAAGGAACAATTTGAGCCTAGTCTTAAAAGTGGAGACTGTGTCTGCTTCTTTAACATGAGATGGAAGTTGATTCCATCAAACGGGAGCTTGGTAGCTAAATGTTCTTCTTCCTACTGTGCTTGAAGCAGAGGTGGGTAGATAGCCAAAATATTTACTCAAATAAGAGTAATGTGCTTTTAAATAATATTGTTTTATTAAAAGTTGTGACACAAAGTTCTTGTAGAAAATAGTATTTGAGTACTGTGAGTAATGAGTAATTGTTTGAGCATAAAAGTGTGAGTCTTGTTTCACTAGTGACAAATTATGAGAAACAAAAGTGAAAATCCTAATATTTTCAATGAAAATACCGTAAAATACAGTAAAGATCTGGAGCACCTGGTGAGGTATGGTATCGCTCCTTAACGGTGAAGGACAAACTACAAAAAGCTGATTAATGTAGCAATTAGAATCATTGGTAGTAAGGACATCCCATCCCTGCAGGTCATTTTTATTTTTGAAAAAGGATGGGTCTAATGTAGCCTGGCCTTAGCCATCCGTAAACTCTGGTCAATTATCATTTCCCTACATGTTACGTCTGGGTGTGATCTCAGTGGCTGCGATACATCGGGTGAATTTCTTCGGACCGTTCAGCGAGCGGGAGGCGGGTGCTGTAGGTGACGCCAGGCATATGCAGAAAATGATAATACAGGCTAGGCTATCGATTGGGTAAAATCAGATGATTGAACTTTAAAAGGAGTTGACCCCTCCCACCTGATAAGAGAGCTCAATTGTGAAGCTCCAGACCCTCTGTACGAAATGAGTATGAGGGAGACCAGGCTAGGTCTAATGCAGTGGACATATTTTTCTACAGGGACAAGAAAATACACATTACTTACTTTTTATTACAAAGCTTTGCTCACACTCTTTATATCTTTTTAAGTTAGAATGTATTCACCCCTGGATAAACACACAGTACAGGTGACATTTTGATACTTTGAATTGTTTATTTTATCACATATATGTTATTATTCTCATCTCTTCTTAGCTCCTAAGTGTAATCCCTGAACTGTATGCGACCTGACCTAGAAAGCAGGTGCATTCCTCTCCCACCTATGAGTCTGGCTCGACAGACACAGCCACTGTCCCCACAGGCACTCCCACACTCACTCACACCAGGGGATTGTGGGTAGATGAGCTCACCCCATGGCTCCTGGTTCTGTAGTCATTGGAAATGGGCTGCTGTTGTTTTGAGGTAAACAGAATCATGTTCCCAGATGCCCAGGGAACCCCGCTGTTGGAATCATCCAAGTGGAAACCGAGGAGTAAAGCTCTTCCTTGCTTTCCTGTACTCTGCCCTTAACACTTTCTGGATTTATCTGCTGTATGTTTTTGTCCTCATTTCATCCGTTTTGTTTTTCCAGCTTCTAATCTCCCAATTCTGTTGTGTGTTGCTTCTTTTTGGCAGCCTGGACAGACATGTGCAGTCCCACCATGGGCACCACAAACCCTTCAAGTGCAAGCTTTGTCCCTTTAAGTCCGCCTACATGAACCGTTTGAAGAGCCACCTGCAGAAGGCACACACAGGTAAAAATTGCACGTAAATTCTAACTTACCCACATTTTACTATCAGACAGCTGAATGTAATATTTCTACTATTTTATGTGTACCGTTTTTTCCGGACTATAAGTCGCTCCGGTGTAAAAGTATAAAAAAATGCATAATGAAGAAGAAAAAAAAAGTACTGGACTACAAGTTGCATTTTTGGGGGAAATTTATTTGACATAATCCAAGAATGAGACTAGAACATTCTTTCTATTAATATAGTATTTTTATCTGTTAGATCTACTATCATGCATGTTTGTACTGTCCTGGTCTTTGTGTTTTTATGTGTCTGTGAGCCAAAGGTGAATTTCCACCTCGCTAGACAATAAAGCTTTCTATTTCTTTCTATTTCCAACGGACATTTCATCTTGAAAGGCAAGTTATAACAATAGAATAGACAACAACAACAAGCTCAATCAATCAGTTTGTAGCGCCCGATATCACAACAGGAGTTATCTCAAAGGACGTTACAGACAAAATAAAAAAAAAAACACAGATTAAACAATGATCAAACAAAATGTCACAAACCGTTGTAGTTTACTATTGCAACAATACATCATCATCAGTAGGGTAAAACTAACCTGCCTCTCTGAATAGGTGTACGGTATGCTAACGTAACACATTGATGGTTATTAAACTACACAAACCATACACAATGAGCTGCCAGGTGTCTGGTATGTTAACGTAGCATAGTAAGTTATTCAGAAAACTATAGCATAAAGAACAGAATCAGTGTGAAAATAACAAACATGTGGAATTATATATTTTAAAGTACAAGTCGCAGGACCAGCCAGACTATGAGAAAAGTGACTTTTAGTCCGGAATATACAGCATGTAAAAGCAAGCGATGTGTTTGTGAAATCATTTAGCGATCAGTGCTGGCAATAATGTATGACAGTGTAGGTCAGGGGTGTCAAACTCATTTTGGTCGAGGGCCGAAATTCAACTATGATGGCAGGTCGCGGGCCGCATATATTGTAAAGAGGAAAGTACTAGTGACAAAACATTTATTGACAAATTAATAATAATAATAATAACCACTGTGATAATTCAGCACATTTGATTGACATTTTAAAATTGGTCAAAGCCCTACAGGACTGTGGCCTAATAAACAATATTAATGGCTTACTCTTGTATTACAAGCCTGTGTCACCAGGGCCGTAATACACAAAAAATAACCCTTTTATCAGTGACAGAACACCTTCGGTTTTTGTAGCTTTTATAATGGTACAGTGTCAGTGCCCTCTGCTGGACAGGTGTGGAATTCCTTCTGTTTTTTTACATGTTGGCTGCCCCCTAGTGGTTGGAGTGAGCATTTTGGTTATTTATTTTAACTCCTGACAGGAATGGGCTAGAGACTTTTTTGACATGTTCAGAAATGTGTGCTCTTTCTCGCGGGTTTGCTCTGCTTTAAATTTAAGAATGTATTTTTTTCCTCAGGTGAACAGCACATGTACAAGTGCCTATCGTGTCCGTTCTCGTCGACGACCATCAGCCAGCTGAAAGAGCATTCTCAGAGGGATCACGGAGAGACACTGACTCTTCCCAAACTCCGAGCCGCTACGCAGGCTGCCCATATCTCCCTCAAATCTAGACTGGCCAGTAACTCTGAGCAGAGCCCAGACCATCCTGCCTCAGACGGTAGGACATCTTTCTATTTTAGTAGATTGTGGCTTATATAAATATACTGTATGTAAAATACTTTAAATGTAAATGGTCATGGTTTATAACAGCTACATTCTTTCCCTGTCCCTTTCAATTTGTATCGTTATGAAAAATATTGATAATGAATATATAGAGTATTCTGGTGCAAATTCTCAGTCATCCAGGTGGTAGTTCAAAATAAAAAGAAGTGAGGCAAAAAAGCAACTGGAGTCCAGTTGCTTTTTTGTAACTTTTTATTTTGAATATATAGAGTAGTTTTTTTGCATTGGTAAGAGGAGGGTTGGGGCTTTAAAATGAGCCCAGCCATGTCCTTCTAGTCCTCCGGGGGGCGATGTACGGTCGTGTTGAAAATTTGTGTCAAAAAGTGTTAGCATTTGACTTTTTCATCCTGAAGGTGTCACTAATCAGCAGCCATCTTGTTTTCTGTTTACATAAAATATGGAGGGCAAAAGTATGGAATAACATTTGTTTTGTGTCAAAATGTATAAACATTTCTACAGTAACTACAGCCTTTATTTTCCATCTACTGGGCCAGGTCTAACCCACAAAACAGTTTTCTAACTTCCATTGCCATATTCATTGATGTTTTACATATAGGGAAAGAGTGAGGTGAGAAATTCAATTTTCAACAAATTTTTTGTTGTTTTTCTGCTTCTGTCATGAGGATTTCATTGATATGACTACTACAGCATTCAGATGATCCTAGTTCAATTTGTTATGAAAATAAAGAGAGGTGTTTCAGAAGCAATAAAACAAAATAAATACCAGGCGAAAATTATAAAAAATGCCCCAAGACCTGGAAGGGTTAAGTCCCTCCGTACTTATTGAGTCTGCCCACGACTGTATAAAGCTTTCATAGTTGAAGGCAATACGTCCACAAATTCCAATAACCAGTGCAGATTTTAATGCTTTCTCAATGATGTGAATCTTAAGCAGAGCTGGTAAAATGCTGCAACTTCAGAAAGCTTTTTGTTCTGCATGTTTCCAGAAAAGGGAAATGCAAACAGAACCTAAATTGGGTAAAAAATGTAAATGATGACCTAGTATGAAGAACTGGTTGATTGTTGTACTCCATAAGTTGCACACAACGATGTGAGGAAATGTCTGCCAGGGGTTCTTCCTGTGTGTTATCTTTGAGTATGAATATATTGAAGTAGCACTGTTTTCTTCAAACCCTCAGAACCCACATATTTGGAGCCAGCGGATGTTCGTCAGCAGCTCAGTCAGTACCAACTGGCCTCCCGTAGTCAAATGTCTTCCGGCTTAACACCAGGTGCTTCTGCAATGAATGACCATCGACCAGAAGGCATCTACACGTGCGAATATTGTGAGTTCCACTCCGGATACATTCAGAGCCTGCGCCGCCACTACAGGGACCGCCACGGTGGCCAGAAGCTCTTCAAATGCAAGGACTGCCCCTTTTTCACTTGCGACAAGTAAGACCACGACCTTTGTTTTAGATTAAATGTTGACGGGCGAATGTAATGATAATCTGTCATCCTTAGGAACAAGCTCACCCTGCATGCTGAGGCTGGTCACAACAGCAACAATAGCAACATACAAGAGGAGCCCCCTAAAGATCTCCGTTGCCCACTCTGCCTCTACCACACCAAAAACAAGAGCAATATGGTGGACCACATTGTCCTGCACAGAGGTACATGTTAACACAGCACACATGTAATAATCATCACACAATAATCCCATTCAAAAATTGCATAGACTTTTTGAAAAAAATGTATATGTTGTAAATGTTTAAAAGAACGATGGGAGCTAATCCGCTACGTGGAGACTTATGTGCATAAAATGCACAAAAATCAATTAAAATTGTATCCAAAACTTTATACACCAAAACATTAGTGTATAAACACATGGAAAATAACACAAACTGTAAAATGTCCTCGTTCTGCTCCGGAAAAATTATCTTCTATTTCAAAATTTACATGTGTTGAAGCCTTTAAGGCAGAGGTGCCCAAATTTCTTTACACGGAGTGCCAAAATGAAAAACTATCAGGGAGCAAAGGGCCAAACGGCAATAATGCAATTAAGACCAAATTTAACCAGATCTATGATTAAAATAACATTTAATAACCGTGCCATTGAGTTCACTGCAAAAATTACATCTTAATAAGCAAACATTTCTGGGTTTAAGAATATGTCACCATATTTAAGTAATTAACTTATTTTAGCTTCGTTTTTGCACAGTAGATACTCCTTACAATCCCAGCACCATCTCGAGGGCCAAACGAAACCCCTCGTAGGGCCGAATTTGGCCCTGGGCCCCACTTTGAGCACCACTGCTCTAAGGGGACTCTTGTTGTAATATTGGGCAATACAAAAAGTGGAGCCTGGGATCAAACTACTGGGATCTCCCATCCAACTACTGACCAGGCCCTGCCCCCTGCTTAGCTTCAGAAATTTCACAGGATCAGGCAGAGCAAAGGCAGTATAGCCATAATGACAGTGTCACTGCCCTCAGCAGGTATGGAATTGCTTCCTTTAGGGAAAAAAAAATGTTGGCTGCCCCCTAGCGGCTGGATTGAGCATTTTAATTATTTCTTTAACATTCCGTAACTCTTGACAGGAATGAGACTTACTTTTTTTGTTGTTCAGAAATTTTGGCTCAACAAGCCGCGGGCCAGATGGGCCAGGGTTTGCCCAGGTCTGCTTTAGACCAAAGGGCCATTGCCTTTTGCCATTATTAGGTCTTATCCACAGGGGGCACTGGTGAGTCAGGACCACGAAATACCTATTCAGTGTTTTTATGAATTTTTGCACTTTTAAATGTCATGGAAAATCCTGAAAATGACCTTGAAAATTATTTTAAGTAAAGAGTGGGAACATTCTTTTCTCTACAACAGTGGTGGTTCCAAAGTGTGGTCTGGGGCCCACTGGGGGCTTTCAAAGGGAGATTTAAATGCACTATTCATTTATTTGTTTAGTTATAATCAGGATTTGATCATTAGTCACTGCTATTTGTATTTAATATATAAATACATGAGTGGCTGCTCTAAAATGTGCATTCATGTTTATGTCTGGCAGGAAATGTTTTTACTTATATTGCATGTCTCGTAAAAATAAAGAAAATATAGAATACTTCAATCGATCAAATGTTTCTCGAATGATCTCCACCAGTTCACAATAAGATGATAAAATCTAATTATTATGATGAGTAATAAACAGCCACTATCCCCTTCCCTTCTCCCCTGTCAGAGGAGCGCGTGGCCCCGCTGGAGGTGAGCAGGTCCAAGCTGTCGCGCCACCTTCAGGGCTTAGTGTTTCGCTGCCACAAATGCACTTTCACATGCTCCAGTGACCAAGCCCTGCAGATGCACTTGCAGAAGCACGAAGCCGAAGTCAAGCCGTACCAGTGCCAGCTCTGCTACTTCGACTGCGGCCGAAAGAGCCAACTGGAGGAGCATCTCCGCCTCGAGCACAAGGTCAGCCCACTGAACTCCACACGCACACTTTATAGCAGTGGTGGAAAGTAACGAAGAAGAAAGTACAAGTGTAAGTAAAAAAGTACAAATTATAGGTATTTTTACTTTACTTAAGTACATTTTATGATGAATACTTTACTTCACTACTTGTTAGAGCAGTATCTGTACTTTGTACTCCGATACAATTTTTTATTGGGTTAAAAGTACAAGTATTTTATTTTCAAAGTGGCGTCTCTACAATGAACTGGTTTACTCCCAGTTTAGACCTAGTTTAGTCCTGGTTTAGACAGAGTTTAATCCCAGTTTAGACCTAGTTTAGTCCTGGTTTAGACCTGGTTTAGACCCAGTTTAGTCCTGGTTTAGTCCCAGTTTAGACCTGGTTTAGTCCTAGTTTAGACCTTGTGTAGTCCCAGTTTAGACCTAGTTTAGTCCTGGTTTAGTCCTGAGTTAGACCTACAGTAGTTTAGTCCTGATTTAGACCTGGTTTAGTCCTGATTTAGACCTAGCTTAGTCCTGATTTAGACCTGGTGTAGTCCTGGTTTACTCCTGATTTAGACCTGCTTTAGTCCTGATTTAGACCTAGCTTAGTCCTGATTTAGACCTGGTGTAGTCCTGGTTTAGTCCTGATTTAGTCCTGGTTTA
>OMNZ01091329.1:0-12958 GCA_900303255.1 Lesueurigobius sanzi | reverse complement strand
GTGGCGTCTCTACAATGAACTGGTTTACTCCCAGTTTAGACCTAGTTTAGTCCTGGTTTAGACCGAGTTTAATCCCAGTTTAGACCTAGTTTAGTCCTGGTTTAGACCTGGTTTAGACCCAGTTTAGTCCTGGTTTAGTCCCAGTTTAGACCTGGTTTAGTCCTAGTTTAGACCTTGTGTAGTCCCAGTTTAGACCTAGTTTAGTCCTGGTTTAGACCTGGTTTAGACCCAGTTTAGTCCTGGTTTAGTCCTGATTTAGACCTAGTTTAGTCCTGATTTAGAAATGGTTTAGTCCTGGTTTAGTCCTGAGTTAGACCTACAGTAGTTTAGTCCTGATTTAGACCTGGTTTAGTCCTGATTTAGACCTAGCTTAGTCCTGATTTAGACCTGGTGTAGTCCTGGTTTACTCCTGATTTAGACCTGCTTTAGTCCTGATTTAGACCTAGCTTAGTCCTGATTTAGACCTGGTGTAGTCCTGGTTTAGTCCTGATTTAAACCTGCTTTAGTCCTGATTTAGACCCATTTTAGCCCTGATTTAGACCTGGTTTAGTCCTGGTTTAGTCCAAATTTCGTCCTGGTTTACTATGCCACATGAAACTCTTAAAAATACTTTTACTTTTTACATATAAAGTACATTTTACAGTGGATACTTTTATACTTTTACTTAAGTAGGAATTTAATCTGATACTTTTACTTAAGTAAATTCTTGGTCCTGTATCTGTACTTTTACACAAGTAAGAATATTGAGTACTTCTTCCACCACTGCTTTTTAGGACTGTACACCCACAATACAGAGTCCTTTACCTTTCTGGCTGCTCTTCCAGGTCATCCGTAACTTCGAACTGATGGGCCTCGTCAACCTAGATCAACTGGAGATGATCAAAGAGCAGGGGAGCAGTGCAGAGGAGGAGGGCGAGCTCGAGGTGATGGAAGCGCTGGATGATGGGAAAGAGCTTATTAAACATGAAGACGAAACCATGAAGGGAATTGAAGCAGGAGACTTGAGAGAGACAGACGGTGACAAGGGGATGGAAAGTAGTACTCAAGAGGAAGAGAGTATGGAGGCTGACGAGGACGAGAGAGAACAGACTGAAGAAATGAAGGAGGAAACACCGGAGAAGTCCAATGTGCAAGGTATGGAGTGAATTACTGACTATGAAACTTATTTCTGATTGGCTAATTTTAATTTCTTTCTTTACCTAGATACTCTTGCCTCTCCCAGTAGCAGCAGTGGTACTGGGCTGAGCGGTGAGGCAGGAAAACGTATTCCTTGTGAGTTCTGTGGCCGCTGCTTCACCAACAGCTCTGAATGGGAGCGACATGTCCTTCGTCATGGCATGTCAGTATTCACAGGCTGTTAAAATTATTCATTATAATCATTTTAACAACATATTCCTATCATAGGCAAAAAATCTTCAGTCTTCATCTGTACTCTGTAGTTGTGTGTAAGTGTAGGACGTTTCGATCTTAGTCCAAAGATCGTCGTCAGCTTAATAACGACTTGAGCACGCTGTGGATCTGTTGAGACTAAACCAGAAGGAGGAGTTAACATCTAAGTCCCTCCTCTCGTGGTGCTAAACGTAGGAAAAAATCTTAGCCTATTAATACTTAATGTGGCTCGTTACCTCTGTATTGTCTCACCCTGGGCTAAGTTCTAAGTCTGTTGACACATCCCTATGGCCCTGCTGCGCCCAGTAGTCCAGACTCATTAGCATGACAGTGGAAATGGTTTCACTCTAAGGTTGTTATTGTCAATCGGTTTCTGTCTCAAAAAGACTGAAGAATTTTTGCCTATGATGGACAACTCCTGTACGACTGAGAACCTACACAAACATATTTCTATGTTCCCATTAGGGCAGGGCGATATGACCTAAAATCGATATCACGATATAAGAAAGAAATATCACGATATATTTGACGATATAATTGACAACAGATTAAATATTTCAAAATTCCAGCTTTACGCCTATTGCAGATTTTTTCTTGTGTTTTTTGTGCCAGGCTAATGTCCTTGCAAATTTGATCTACTCACGCACCATACATCCTTCAATTCATTTCACGTTTTAAGCACCTGCCCCTAAAGCCTCCACAGTCAGTGTTTATGCTGCACTGAGGTGACTATCTGCCGCTGGTCCTGACTCCAAAACTCATACCCCGATATCGATATACGATATGGCTCAGCCCTAATTGCTATATTCCTTGTATGTTTTTTGTCATGGCAACTGTATGAATATTAATGTGTACATGCTCATTTGTTTCTTTTCTTTTGGACAACAGGGTGGTTAACAGTAGTCCGAACGACACCAGCAGCACTTCAGCAATAGAGGCTTCTTCTTCCATGTGCTCTTCGGTTTTACTGGAATCCGGGTTAGACCTGTCTAACAACAGCAAAGAGGAAGAGGACCTCAGTAACACACAACAAACAAGTTCAAGCCAATACTTGGAGGACAAAGAAATGCTTGACACCAAAAACGATCACATGATACATAACGGCATATTGGATTAATATGCTAGTTCTAGTGTTGGGAGCTGATGTTTATTATAATAGGATTATAAAGCAAACCAATTCTGTTGAGTTCACACATGACTAGTTTTAGCTGTTATATTCATTGATGTGTTGGGCAGTGCTGCATAAAAAGCTATCCAGCACTTGTCTGTTAGGGCAGATGCGTATTGGTAATCCTTCATGAATCTACACAGAAATGCCCCATAATATGGAGATGACTCAAATTGAGCATTTTGTTAAATTATGCACCATTTATCCTCCACACATTAACCAAATGTGAACTGCTAACCTTAATAACATTGTAATAGCTTTTACATAATGTGAACCCATTTAAACTACCTTTCTTTGAATACAGTTTGTTTTCATTCTCACCATGTGATAGATGTGTAGATTTTCCATAGGTAAGAATTGCACCTTAACTATTTTAGAAAAATAATTTTCATTTGTAGATGTTGTGATACTTTCCATCACATTTGTAGCAAATTGCTATTGTGATAAATCCTTACATTATACTACGTATAAGCCTTCACCATGTGGCACCCTTTAAATCTTATTTAGCCAAGTATTAAATTGGACATAACACACATGTTGTACTGTACTTCTGCAACATTTGTGATGCGGTGGTAAAACGTTTTGATGAAAATGGAAAACATCTGGCCCAAATTACATTGGCTGCTCACTGCTGGAGGTAGAGCAGAAGTGCCTTGAACTAAAGGAAATAAAACTGTGTGGCTTTACCAAACAATAGAAAAGATAGTTATGGAACTATTAGTTTAATTTAAAGAATGAAGATTACCTTTTCATATTTGGATTAGAACAAGTAGTACTTGGCGACTCAACTGTTCCCAACACGACAATCTAAAATACTGTATTCGACTTGAAGAGTAATGGTCAATATTTCAATGTCCCTGAATTGGAAAAGTAGTGCGCTCCGATTAGCAAACAGAGTACTTTGTGCCACAGTTTGCTGTAATTTCAAATGTGTCATTGTGTTCCTCTTGTTCCAGATAAAATATTACCTGCATTTTTATGTTGCTGTTATAATTGATATTGAAAAAAAGACAAAGATTGTATTTTTAGATGTTGCTGCTTGAATGCCCTAAAGCCTTATCAAAGATTAGCCCATTTTCAAATTCGACTAAAATCAGACACAACTAGTAAGTGCAGAGAAATCATATTCACTTACACAAATTATAATCCAGCCTATTCGCATTAAAGCTGTAAAGATATTGTAAAACTGAGTAAAGACATGTTTGCTGCCACTTAGAGAAAACAAACCTCCATAACAGCTTTATTTCAGAATGAACTAACTTTTAACAGTGTTCCCATAAGAAAGCAGAGGTGATAGATAAGCTTTGGGCCGTGGGCCATCCCTACTTGACGTCATGCTGTTCTACAATAACTGGTTACATTAAAGACCTTTCCTTTTGTACTGTAATAGAATCCGTTAGAAACCAGTGATGTTATTCAATATAAAGATGCAGTGCCGTTTGGTACAAATGAAAACAAAAACCTGTTACTTTCAAATTCATGAAAAGATAACACTTTTTCACGTTATGGTCCGTTTTCTTAACCATACTCCTTTGTCTTTGAAAGTTTTTTGCTCCTTATTGACAGTCATCATTACCAGGTAGTTATGTAGCAGCTCCCAGCGGCCATGCTACTGCACTTTTCAGACAGGTCAAGTGCTGAATCTAATATGTTTGTGTAAACTCTCAATCCTCCAGGTGTGTTCCATTGTAGCAAAAGCATTCATAAAGTAGTCACCTGGACTGGGTTTTGAATCCAATATAGGTCTTTTATTATTGTTATCTTGGACCAGCTTGTAGCTTTGAAAAGTAACCATGTTGTAAAAAAAAAAAAAAAAAGGAAAAAAAATAGAAAAAGCTCTAGGAATCAGCTTGTCATCTGTGTGACTCATTTATTTAAACTATTATGGTGACAAAGCTGCCAGCTCCAACTGCTGTTGTGTGATCATTATGATAGAATAATGACTCTGGATTTCCTAAATGAAGCCGCTTCTGACGACACACTGGATATTTGTACATACGTTTGGTTGTTCATGATGCGTCTCTTTGCAGACTGTTGTCTCCATAGTTTGACTAGAATTAATACTCCTTGCCTTTATTCCCATATGAACCTGATTACCTGATGGTGGGTTGTGATGTTGCCTAGAATGATTGTTTACAAATGTATTCCATTTATCTCTGAATATTCTGTAAATATTGTAATTCATTGTCTTTTTTAACTTGATAATAAAGTTATCAGATAACAAATGAGTTTAATGTCGATCACTCATTCATATTAGCCTACCATGTTTAGATTATACATTAGCTATTGACCTTGACCTGTACAGCTGTATTTTGAATAGCAGAGAGCCTTGTGTTTGTCTTCCCTGACCGTTCGCTTCGATGTTCACGTGTAGTCGAGGGTGTCTATATCATCTCTTAAAATACACAACATCAGAGTAGCCAATGGCAGACTGACGACCCCTGGAGACTGGAGCAGAAGACACAGCCAGTGGAGAGAGAGAAGGACACTGCTGCTGCCGACTGGAGAAACATACGGAATTCTTCACGACTATCTGCTGGGGCCAAGGCATGGGATATTACAGTCCGCTCCGAAAGTTCAAAGTCCAAAGTTTTTTCCATGGAGGGCCAAAATAGGCGATGAAGGGCCAAACGCAATACTATTTCACATGTAGAAAGACCAAACGCCAACAGATTTATGATTAAATATCCTTTAATTGCTGTGCTATTGAGTAGGACATGCTGTTTTGGTGTACTTAGTAACTATTAACAGTGTATTCCAGTGGTTCCCAACCTTTTTTAGCTTGCGTACCCCTTGGGCCTTTTATTTATACTCCAAGTACCCCCTTCCACAGTGGTTTTGATCTTTAGTTAGAAGGTCAATGACTAAAACTCCTTTTTATCAGTAAAAAGGCTACGAAATATTCCCAAACTGTCACGCTTTACCGTTAAATGTTTTAAATAGCTTTTCTTTGAACATAATAATGAAAAATACAATTCAGTTTGATCTTATTTTGTGTCTGAAATTATTACCCCCTTCTAAGCTCTCGCGTACCCTCTAGGGTCCCTGTATCCCTGGTTGGGAAACACTGGTGTATTCAGTCGGGATTCGATCACAAATGAATCAAAGTAGATATTGTTACAAATGTAAGAACCATCTCGAGGGCCGAATTTGGCCCGTTGTCCCCACTTTGGGCACCCCTGTCCAAATCTGAGCAGAGACAAATATGTTGCAAGAAATGCAATGAAAACTTTGTATTTTTATCTTTGTTTACCTTGATTATTATTTATTTATTTTATTTTACATGCTTGTAACATTTGCAGTCCCGGGTGCAAACCATGCTCCTGGGGGCAACAAATTTCACTCTGTTCCCAGTACACTGATTTCCTGAACCTGCATCATGTTTCCTGGGATTTGTTCTGTGAGCTTAAGGTATTTTTTAGCAAGTCCAAGCGCTCAGATGACAACTGGTTGTCTCTTCATTCCCCAAATTTTACTGATTTCAATTTCCAGATCTTTGTATTTAGACAGTTTTTTCACAAACTTTCACTGAAGAGTTTCTTTAAGGGACAGGGATGTCAATCAATATGTACTTCTTCTTGTTTTTTATTACAATGTCTGGTCTATTCGCTTTCACTTCTTTTTTTCACTGCTTTATTATTATTATTATTATTATTATTATTGTTATTGTTATTATTGTTATTATTATTATTATTATTATTATTATTATTATTATTATTATTATTATTATTATTATTATTATTATTATTATTATTATAACCGTCGTCATCATTATCGATCATGTCTGTTTACGGTACCTACCTGCACTTTGTCATTCCGAACAGAGGTGGCGCTGGAGCACTTTCACATTTTTGCGAAGAAGGGTGAAAAAGTCATGGCAGCTGACAGTTTGAAAGGCTAAAGCGAAAACATTTTTGCCAACTTGTATTTCCGAATTTTATATAGCTGTTTTTCACTGTACGGCAGTCAAAATGTTAATAACTTTCAGAACACTGCAGCAGCAAACCTTCAAGATAGAAATCGACGAGAATGAGTCGGTAAGTAAACACACATTATGAAGAAGGGGGCGGTGTGGCAGTTTGAAGCTAGTTAACTAACTTACCTAAGTTGACCACACAATGTATTATTTTTCGTTGCGAACAGCTGTATTTGTTTGCCTAATTAGCTTCATTATAACAATTGAAAGACACAAATATGACGGCCGTGGCAGTGGCCCAACTGGCGAGGTTTTCCAGTTAAAGTTACGGTTGGTATTAGCATTCATCTTTACGTGTATGACACGGTAAAGGTGAAAACTTAGCTAAAATGTTAGCATAAAATGTTGTTGGTCTGTACCTAAAATTATATCCCCCATTTTTATTCCACAGTGCACAGCTTGTAATATGCACTAACCTAAGTTAAAATAGCGTATAAACCAGTCATTATAGTAGTAAAAGGTAACAAAAGTTGTTAGTACCAAAAAAGTATTTATTTTGATCTTTTACTTTCACTCCGTCCCAGTGCGTTTACTTGTTAGCCTTACTTGCTAACAGTGATGAGTCATAGTACTGTGTATAAACGCTAACCCTCAAGCTTAGCCATTTCTCTCATTCAGTCTTTAGTTAGTTGTATCTATATTTTCTGAAATTCACCGTTTGATTATCAGTGTTGGGTACCTCTAACTCTTTGTGACTGTTTGCTAATATATTTTGAACAAATATTTTGTTTCAGGTGAAGGCTTTAAAAGATAAAATTGAACAAGAAAGAGGAGTGAACAGCTTCCCAGTTGCTGGGCAGAAATTAATATATGCTGGTATGACATTACACATTTGGTTTATTGGCCTTAGTAAATTATTTGCCTGCTATATTTAATATCTTATTTCTTCATATGCAATTAAAATATTACAATTTATGAGTAATATGCTGTGGGTTTGTTTTCTTTGTCTACTTAGGAAAGATACTTACAGATGAAATGCCGCTTACAGAATGCAAGATTGATGAGAAGAGCTTTGTAGTTGTAATGGTGACAAAGGTGTGATTAAGCACTATTGATTGTATTTTGTCAATAATGTTGTTTTTGCCGAGAATTATAAATATATTTTCCCCTAGCCTAAGTCGAATGTGACGGAAGAGCCAAAACCTGCTCCTACAGTCAGTGCTTCCACAGTCACTACTCCTACAGTCACTGCTCCTACAGTCACTGCTCCTACAGAACTTCCTGCATCAACATCTTCATCCTCAAACAGTTCATCTGATGACCCCAAATCAGAAGAGAAACAGCCGCCATCAGGAGATAGTGCCACAGCTCCAAGGTAAAGATGCCATCTATACCAGTGCTTCTCAATCTGTGGTACGTGTGCTGCTTCTGGTGGTACTCCCTGATCTACATGAAGTGTCTTTCTCTTTTTCCTCGTAGTAGCTCCGAGTCTTCAAGCACAAGCCTTATTGATGAAGCCGTCTCATCTTTAGGTAAGAATTTCTCTTCTGTTGTTATAATTTTTAAATATGTTGTATTTAATGTACATTTTTGATAAACAAGCCTTTTTGTCTCCTCAAGTGACTGGTTCCTCCTATGATGCTATGGTGACAGAGATGATGTTAATGGGATATGAAAGGGAGCAAGTGGTAGCCGCTCTGAGAGCCAGCTTCAACAACCCAGACCGAGCTGTTGAATACCTTCTCACAGTAAGAACTTTTTATTTTCTTTGGGGGGTGGTGGTATTTTTTTTCTTATGAACATATGAACGTTTCTGTTCTGCTTTAGGGGATCCCAGGTACAGACCAGGAACAAGCAACAACACCTGAAGCTGCAGCTTCTTCATTAAGAAGAGCTGTACCTCCCTCCAGTACTACTGCTAGTACTGGCTCCGCCCCAAGTGCAGGAGGAGGCAAGTACCATGCTGCATTTTCGGTGTTTTTCATACATATTTATGCTAGAGATGTAGAACTAGTCTTGTTTTTGAGACTCATTACTTTGCTCCAACATCAGACTTGGCATCTTCAACTCCAAAGACTTGGGCTTCATAGAAAAACTGTCAAAAATAGCTCCTCCTCCTTTGTCCTGTTCCTTTACCTTTAGAGAGCTGTGTCATGGGCTCAACCATAAGGTCCCTCTGCAGTTGGGAACAGGAGCTTCATTTGCATTTGTACAATCTGAACCTTCCTCATCCAGTGGAAACAACAGGGGGGATATGTCACCAACATTCAATACTATAACTCCCACACTCATCCAGAGGACAGAATACGCTCCTTATCCTCCTGCACACCACTGATTTTAAACACATTTTCATCATTACGTGTATAATCATAATCTGAGTCTTAACTGCTGCTGTGTTCAATAAACAACACTTTATAAACTACACAAACTTTACAACATGAACCACCGTAAATATATGAAGCCAGACAGAAAACCGACGATTATAAAAAGCAGTTTCACTCAGACTCTGCAGCGAACAGCTCTGCTCTGATCAAATACTCACCAAATCCTGTCCTTTTGTTCATCATCAGAGCCACATTAACGCAAAGCACAGTCTACTCCTTCACTGCCAGTTATTATAGGTGCTTATATGCAAATTAGCCAGATGCTTTAAGTTTCCATTCTGAACTCAAACAAAAGTATCGTAGGCCAAGATTCTTCAGTCTTCATCTGTACTCTGTAGTTGAGTACAGATGAAGTAAGATCTGTAGTTTTGATCTTACTGCAAGGAATCTCCAAAGATCTTTGGAGTAAGATCGAAATGTCCAACACTTCAACTACAGAGTGCAGATGAAGACTGAAGAATCTTGGCCTACGATGGACACCTCCTGTACGACTGAGAACCTACACGGATAAAACAAAAGTAGGTGAAACTGCTTAATTTAGGCCATATCTGCAGTGTTATTAAAAAAAGTGAGGTGTGGAGACTCTAAGCATTTCATTTAGTCACTTTTATAAAGTTTGGCTTGAGCAGATGATTTTATTGAATTAAAGCATCTGTCGTTCATGAATCATTTCGGAAAAACACTTGAGGCGGGACTGTGCGAAGGCTTGTGGGATGCCTCATCGCGCCTGGCGCTGGTGAGGAACCTCCTGAGCTCCCTATGCTAAAGCAGCTTTGATAGGAAGCATCACAGCTCCTTTCCTTGCTCCTTCCTTATTGCACTGAACAAATTGAGATGCTCCTTGTCATGGCGGATGATGACGCACGTCCAGGTCAACGACGAGAAGGATCTTCCTGGGCTTATTTTCCCTTTTTAGATGCAGCCTTCAACTTGCGTGTAGTAATTGCATTCACACTGGCTCATGTTTTGTGCATGGAAAAGAAAATGTTATGGTGCCACAGTTAACAAAAAATAAATAATCATCATCCTAATAATAATAATGCGCAATACCATTCATAAATAGCATTTTAAGACCAATCTTTTGATGTCTTTTCAGGAAATCCCCTCGATTTTCTTAGAAATCAGCCTCAGTTCCAAGCTATGCGGCAGCTGATACAGGAGAATGCTTCTTTGCTTCCAGCTCTTCTGCAGGAGATTGGTAGAGAAAACCCTGAGCTTTTGCAGGTAGACCAATAATGACAGTTTTTAAAAATAAAGTTTAATTTCTGATTGTGTGAAAAATTGTATGTCTATATTCAAATGTGAACATTTACAGCAGATCAGCAGCAACCAACAAGAATTTATCCAAATGTTGAATGAGCCTAACCCAGGGCCAACAGCAGGTAGTGGAGGTGGGGCTGGGCGAACTGGCTCTATGGGAGGCCAGAACTATATTCAGATCACACCACAGGAGAAGGAAGCCATTGAAAGGGTAAGAAGCAACACTTCTGGCACTTGAACCATCATCCCTTGAAAAACACACTTGTTAACTGTAGCTTCCATTTATATTCTTCCCCAGCTAAAAGCACTGGGATTTCCAGAAGGCCTTGTTGTGCAGGCCTACTTTGCTTGTGACAAGAATGAAAACTTGGCTGCTAATTTCCTTTTACAACAGAATTTTGATGATGATTGAAAATTCATCCATAATTTTCATATCTGTCCCGTTGGCTAATTTGGCATACTGATTATACATCCAAGAAATGTTTTATTCACCTTCATGTTCTGATCTTATAACTTTGAATGACATGTTTGTTTGACAGTATTCAAGCTTGACTGATTATTTTTGAAGTTTACTTGTGACAAAGAATAAAAACATACCATTGATATGAGTCGACTGTTTCTTATTCAATATCTTTATAGATTCATGCCACACTCTGTTGTTGACATTTATGATCAAAAATGGATGTAGTGGAAAGTTTCAAATAAACTAGATTTCTGAAACAATTCAAACTTTCCCTTGTTTTGTGGATTCAGACATAAATGAATCGGGCTATGAAGAAAATGTCCTGAAAAACTTCATATTACAAGACTGGAAAATGAGTTGTTTGTGTGCAACGTGTGCGGATGTCACCACAAAAATTAATTTTGAGCAAATGGCCTTTGAACTTAAAATTGCCCATAGAAATATACTGAGAACTGTTGAATTGGTGCAATACTTGAACAGCTTATTGTATTAAGCCAGTCCTTCCCAAACTCCAGCAGGTCGAGGCCCCTCCCATCAATCCGACAATTCCACAGGCCCACAGTATTATGACATCCCTCTTTTTAAAGAATACATAATTATTCATTCATTTTGCAAACATTTACATTCAAAAATGCTAATATTCGTAACTACACAGCTAAACGTTCTTTATATAAGAATATTTTACCTTAAGGTGGTATCTCAGCAGCGGAGACGCCAAGACTAAAGGGCCTATCTCAACAACTTGGAGACAACCTGGGGTAGACTTGAGTCTACTCGCGACTCTGAGACGTCTCCGAGACCAACAGACAGTCTCCGCCAAGTTGCGAACTAGTCTCCAGGCCGGTGAGATAGGATCTGCTGAGTAAAAACACATCTGCCAATGAAAAAATATTATAACATTTATTCCTATTTTAGATGCAATAGATTTTGTTTTTCTTTCTTGTTTTAAGTGTAAACAGACTCACTGCATTAACAGATCATTTTACTGACCTCAAATTAACAGGAAAGTATCAAGAAATGTAAAGTTTTAGATCCATTTTTGCTGTGTATCGGCCAACCTGCAGTGCTTCTGAGGATCCCCAGGGGGCCCCGGGCCCCACTTTAGGAATCACTGTATTAAGCAATGTATTTGTTTCCAGGTAGGCCATCGGCTAGCATTTCTATTGTGTAGTTTCGTTCCAGGAAATCAGGAAATACAATTTCTTTGCATATTCTGAAACAATAAAAACCCACTATACTCACAAAAAGTTTCCACACGCAGAAATCCTGCAGTTTTTGAGTAATTTGAGTGTTAAAGTGGAATTATTTTTAGCGCCGCGGCATAATTTTGAAGCTCACGTGACCTAGTTCTGACCAATCACCACATCGCTATGACAGCAGTGAACTGGTCTGAGAGTAAACAGTCATGGCGGCGGCACAACGTCCTGTGCTACAGCAATCACAAGATTCTGAAAATACTGCATGTTGTATGCATATATTACATTTTTGCTGCGAGGACACCTGTGTGAGAAGTAAATCAAGATGGGACACATTCAGAAAAATAGCGAAAGAGGGATATTACTGAAGGGGAAAGAGTACAATGCAATATTATATTATATGGAGTATATGGAGCTGGGAATCCTCCCTCACTACCACGCAAAGACTCCAAAATCACAAATCCGATTAGCATCCGATTGCCAGGGCAATTAATTTTATTGGTTAAAATTATGACTACGAAGATAACAATATGAGATAAACTGTACGACCAGTCACGCGAGTGTCCGACTGGCGCACTGGCTGAGGCGCACAGCCACGGTGCACAAACACCCCTAACAACTACAGCAAACTCGAAGTAATGAAGCCACAGCACACCAAATATGTGACTATTAAAGCCAACATGCAGGAGAACACTCACTTGTGTCAGATGTCAAATCGCGTGCGTCCTCTTTGGTGAAGTCCTGAAGAAAAGTGCCATATTTCAATCAATCAATCAATCAATCAATTTTTTTTGTAACGCCCAATATCATAACAGAAGGTCGGTACTCAAAGGTCGGTATGGACAAAAACAAATCAATATCAGACATCAAGAATGATCAAAAATAAGTCACGCACGAATGAAATGTCACACACGAATGAAATGTCTCGACCAGATGTAATGTCCCGTGAATAAGTAAATCACTTAGAGTAACAAGCTTAGAGTATCCCCCATCCTTAGACCTTCCTCTACGGCGAGGAAAAACCCCAAAAAAACAAAAACCACATGGTAAAAAAATTGAGGAAACCTCGGAGAAAACCAATTTAAAGGAAGGATCCATTTCCCTTGGACGGATGGGCTCGTGATGAATTTTGGTCGACCAGAATCCAATAGCAATGTTCAGCAAGGGTTGCAGAAGAAATTA
>OMNZ01091325.1:0-11359 GCA_900303255.1 Lesueurigobius sanzi | reverse complement strand
TTCTTCTTGCCACTCGTCGTTTGTGTAGAGTACGACTGATAGTTGTCCCATGTACAGATTCCCCCAGCTCAGCGGCAGTACTTCGCAGCTCCTCCAGAGTCATCTTGGGGCACTTGGTTGGATTTCTGACCAGTGCTCTCCTTGTTCGATCTGTTAGTTTAGATGGACGGCCGTGTCTTGGTAAGTTCGCAGTGGTGCCATACTCTTTCCATTTCCGGATGATGGATTGAACAGTGCTCCGTGAGATGTTGCAATATTTGGAAATCTTTGTATAACTTAACACGGCTTTAAACTTCTCCACAACTTTATCCTTGACCTCTTTGGTGTGCTGTTTGGCCTTCATGATGTTGTTTAGTGACCAATACCCTCTGACCATAGCTCTGAGGCCCTCACAAAACAGCTGTAATTAAACTGAGAGTAGATCACACACAGGTGGCCTCTATTTAATCATTAGGGCAAGGTGTGAACATTCAGCAGACATTAGGAATGTTTTAAAGGCAATTTAATACACTCAGAAAAAGCTGTATGAATACTAGTGCACGCCCCACTTTTCACTTTTCTATTTTTAAAATAATAACAAAATCATGTATCATTTTGCTTTCACTTCAAAGTTGTCTGTTACTTGTGTGTGAACTTCCAGTAAAAAAATCTAAATAAAATATTTATGTTTATGGTTGTAAACATGACAAAATGTGCAAAGGTTCAAGGTGTATTAGTACTTTCGAGAGGCACTGTATGTGGGTTTGGTCATGTTGAAGGGCCAGTATGGGTACCGGCACATGATACATGTACATTTTATGATACCTGTACTACATTAATTGTTGTATAAGTTACACTATTTGTCATCTAGAACCATAAAACAGAACCATACATATTTATTCCTAAAGAAAAAGCCTGTTTATTTTCCTTTTTATTATATGAGCTTGAAACACAGAGTAACTTTCTTTAGTGCTGGATCAGGAGTCAGGACCCACCAAGCCTCAAAACTTGGTATGTAAAGAAAAATATTCTTTCAGTACCAATTTTCCGTGTAATTTTCATCATTTTTTTTCCTTTAAAAATATACATCTTATAAAAAATTAAAAAAATCTTGATATCATACCAGTATGGTTTAATGGTGCAAAGCACTAAGGGATAGGTGGGCCACATTTGGCCCCCAGGTCTTCAATTGCCCAGCTCTGGCCCAGCTCTGGCCCGGCTCAAAGACAAGTGTCCCCAGGCGCTGCACTACAGCTGCTCGCTGCTCCTGACAGGTTGCCCCTGTAGCACTGAACAATGACTCAAATTCAGAGGATAAATTTCCCTACTGGGGCAAAAAAGGTACATCTTAAACCTTAAGTCTGGAGAGGCCATATCTACTTGAGGAGTTATAAAAATAAATAGGTAACGGCAAGCCATGGCATCGGCCCCTTCACATGTTCAAAGGTGTGCACCGTGCACTGTATCTTCATTTGAAAACAATCACATTTACACATTTTTTCCTGCAAATCAAGCATCCCTAATCCTGTCACATTACAGTATGGCATAGTTAGTTCCCATAATACCATGCAGTACTTCATGATTAAGTAAGCCCCTTGTTTCAACCGCCTAAACCTGCCTGTCACTCCGGCGCTCATCTGTGGGCCTTACATCTCCTTCTCTCTCCTCATCCTCCCTGTATTCCCTGGAGTCTGCTCCTCTGTATCTGCGCGGATCTGTCTTTGTCTGTGCTGTGCCTCATTATCGCAGTAGGTTCAAGGAGATCTCCAGCTCATTTGCATTGGAAAGACCCCCCTGGCTTCACACCCACCATACACACTCCAGTTTAGGTCAACCACTGCCGAGCATATTTTCTAACGACGAAACATTATGATACAATCTAATCTTTCGAGTGTCGCTTTTATAGAAAATACCTAATTGCGATTATCATTATCAAGTATTCCTATTGCGATGAGAGTTGAAATAAGTTTTTCTTGTTTTGACACAATTTGTTGACAAAACAAAAACATAGGCTGTGTCCGAATGTCCACACTATTCTCCATACAGGACACTATATTGCAAGCACGCCACTTTGTAGGGCTGTCCGACTGTCCAGAGAGAAAGAAAAAGTAGTGCACTCAAAATTTCCATCTTGAAAAGTAGTGAGCAGCGATATAGACCACAATGCACTGCGAGCGTCGGACGTAAACAGCCGACAGCGACGTCCTCTGTGGAGAAATGTGATTTTAGAAATGTTATAGGAAAGTTAGGAATGTGTTTGAACCAGAACTATCAATTTAATTTACTCTGTTTCATTATTTGTAATTCAAAAATCAGGTATAGTGCCTTTAAATATGACCTGCTACAGGGAAAGTTGCTAACATTATCTGCTTACCTTTAGCTTGAGATCGATAGCTTCTCTTCTCTGGCAAAATCCAAGCCATTTTCTTCATTAATAAAAATAAATCCATGTTGAGTGAAACTTATCGGACTAATATATCCATAAATAATATATTGTCTCTTGAATTTGGTCGGCCTCGGTCGTAGAAATCCATTAGTAGCGTCGTTTTGTGAACTTTACAGCAGATGTGGTGTTCCAAAAGTTCAATCTCTCCCGAAGTTAGCAGCAACACGCTTGTGTAGGTTCTCAATCGTACAACCATTGTAGACAAAGGCTCTCTATTTCATCATCTGTACTCTGTGCTTAAAGAACTGAACGTTTCGCTCCTTATCCCAAGACCTTCGTCAGCAGACTGATCACTGATTTCGGACGCACTGCTCCTTACTTTCTCTTCCGCAGATCACGTCACTGTGGCGCTTGGGTCACATGATCAGAGGCCAGGAGAAAGTAGTGAAGAGAAATGTGTCCGAATTGCCAAAAAAAAATAGTCCATTACAGTATATAGTCTACTATACCAGGGTTTCTGCGCGGCGCAAAGCATTAAAAGTCATTAAATGAATTGTGTCAAAAATAAGGCCTTAAATGTCATTAAAAAAGCATTAAATAATTACTGCTGTTACTGCAGAAGTTTGGCAAAAATCCCAAAATAAATTCTAGACTGCTGTTTGGGAAGAAATTATACACCATTTCTGTTCAAAAGTTGTCAGTTGTATCAAAATTTGTATTGAATATTGGAATTAATATTAAATACGCACCAATTTGTGGTGTTTCTGGCATTAAAAATGTAGCATTTGGGCATTAAAATGGCATTAAAAAGCATTAAATTTGATTTGCTGACACCGCCATAAACCCTGTATACAGTGCGGAACTATATAGTAAATGAGTGGTTAGGATGGACATATCACTTGTTATTATTGTTCAATCTAAAGGAATGTGCTAAAATGACTGTTGTGACCGTTAAAGGCACTGTTATTTCTCATATTGTGCTTCTCTCAGCGATTAGTTCTCAGATGTGTTCGGAGTTTTCAGGCTGGCTTCTAAAAATATCTACATCGAAATGAGGCAGTATTTCAACCTGGTCTTTTAAATGCGCGGACCCCAACACGATCCCCATCAGAACATCTATCCTCGCTCGATGTTCTCCAGTCGTCCGGGTCATTCACTTGCGAGCCTATTTTGTGCGGAGTTAGATTAAACGCAATCAATCATGGCTTGGATCACCCTGACCTGCACAAGAGGACAATGGCCATAGAAACATGTTTTACGCAGCATTACAATAGGGCTTTTCATAGCTTCACCCCGGCAACACGCGGCCCTGGGTTTTTCACTTATTACATTGTGAGAAGGCCAGCGCCGGGGCCCAGCGCCGGGGTCCACCGCTGAGAGCAAAGGGAAATTCAAATAAGGATGAGCTTTATGGAACGGTGTAAAAATGTATTCTGTCAATGTGGGAGAAGGGGATGGAAGCACGAGGGAGGGCACAAATAGACGGGGGAAAACGAGAGGGAGGAAACGCAAACTGTAAAGAGGGCTGTTGTTTTGTATCAACGATTGACGAAGTAATGAATTTGAACCTGACTGGTTCATCTGAGTATATGCATCATCTTGTCATAGTGTTTGTAAAATGTATTAAAACATGCATATCCAGATCCAGGTTTGGTCAAACGTACCTGGATTTAGCTTATTCTGCATGATGTATGAGAGATGTATGAGCTTTTGTCTCATCCCTGTGTCACTGTTGATTATTATGAACTGTTGGACAATAATCCATTCCACACCCTGTTATAATCCAGTAATTTAGTCTATTTAGGGTTATTTATTTATTGTGAAATGTATTCATCTCAATTTGTTTCTACCAGTCAATGTAATCGTGTCCTTTTAATTGAAAGATCCACACAAAGAAATCCTAAGCATTTTCATACAATAAATCTTCTTTTTCTTTTTCTAATTGTTGTAGGGATGTCAATATTAAAGCAACACAGCATAACATTTCACCCAATAATTAGAATAAAATTATATTACTATTTTTTATTGTTGAAAAAGACCTAGAAAAATGAACAAACGTCAACTTTACTGGGATGGGGATGTCTCCCGCTTGTCTCCATGGAGATGTTGACTAAAGGCAGACAAATATGAGATTTAGGTTAGGTCCTCATCCAAATCCATTCTTTGATTACGCCGCAAAAATGGCATTTTGTGTCTAGTGTTGTTCATCAGGAGCATGTTTTGTGTTGATGGCATTAGTATAATCCAAAATGCTTCACAATCGCAGTGTACCTTGAAGAGGATTTATTATCCACCTCAAAATACATGTCGGCGGCAAGTGAAAGCTGGCCATAATTATACTGTGTGATTTTAGAGACGATTTTGACACGATTTTTTGTCACATGACAAATCTGAAGTTGTGCGATTTTCAGCTTCTCCGTACTTCTCAGCCGTGTAGTGTACAGGGGCCTACGAGCCGACATTAGCTGCTTACGAGAAATTTACCACTCAAAATCGCATGGTCACAGGGTTTTCTGACATGATATTTTTAGAGTTGTGAGGTCCAAGCGTTGAAATACAGCCGCTGGAGCCGGGGGAAGCGGGGGAGGAGAGAGGAAAGCTACGGGCAGAGCGCTCAGGTGAACGAGGGATTCTCACCGCTGATCACGTCTTCTTGAGCAAATCAATGCAGACACGAATTGTCCACAAACGTTTAGTGGTTATAGGCTGTAATTTAAGCTAGGCTACATCTCATCTGCCGCTGAAATTTCGCCAACTTTTAAATGAATGTTTGGGTGTTAGGACACGACGTTTGAGAAGAGAGCAGGTCGGATCAAACCAGTCTCTAAAGTCGTATAGTGTGGAGCCAGCTTAAATAACCCAGTTTACACAGAGAGCAAATCTTATCCATCTTTTCAGTCAAAAAAAGTTCCTGACGGCTGACTTTCCTGATGTTGCTAAAGGAAGAGTCCCAAAAGAGCCATGTGCAGCTGTGTTTGTTACGTCACGGCAAAAACAAAAGTGAAATCAACTGTTATAGATGTGTTCATTTCATTCAGAGAGGGAATATCTTTATTATTAAATCAATTTAAAATACATACATACAGTTAACGAAATGTATGTCCTTTATATATGGCTACTAATAATATTCTATAGCCTTTATTATTTTGAAATCATGATTTCATTTTTTTTTTTTACGTAACAGTGAAACCCTGAAGATAAAAGATAACCAGCTGAATATTCATTAGATTATTGAAAGCATTAGAATATAAAAAATACATGAACTGTGTGTTTTGTTTCTTTTTCATGAACATTTAGACACTGCTAGGGCTGGGCATTGCATACAGGGCACATGATCAATCAATCAATCAATTAGTAACGTGAGACAAGTGTTTATAAATTAACCATGGGGTCAAACATGCATATTAAATCCAAATTATTTTGCATATCACGATAGAGGTGCCTCGATACGATACACCTATTGTCAAGTAGCCTGCTCTGTAACAATATTTATTGCTGATACAATACAACACTATAGTAAAGGTTTTGAGCAATTCTTTGTATTTTAAAAAAGTCCCAATATTCTATCAATGTTTATTCTCTCAATAATCGTGACTCAAACATGAACAATCGTGACACCCCTAAAATGTTTATTGTTCAGCCTGGGACAATAACTTCACATTTAAACCATGCTGTGGCCATCTCACCCACCCACGTGCTCTCCACTGTCGGGCAGATACTTCCCAATATACGAAACAACCACAAGACAACCACAAGGAGCAACATTATGCAAGCCTTATGGGGCACGAATTATTCAACTCTCGTCTCTAACGCTGCTGTGGACAGTCCCAGGGATGTACAGCTTTTGCAACTTTAATTCTGCCTCACATTATGTCCGTGAAGTGGAGACATTCACACAAACCACATGGCACTGTTTCAGAGAGATTTCATCACGCAGAAACAACTTTTTCATAGTTTTTAGCCATGTTATGAGAAAATATCCTCCCCCCAAAACACGTGGGAGTGTTTTTTGTTTCAGTGTGGTTCGGAAATCTTGCATATTTTGTCACTCTTCTTCTTCAGATTTTTTTTTTTTCTTCTGACTTTTATCTTCAAACTGTGGAGTTCTTCCTCAACACATTACGAAAACTACCAAGACTAAGATGTTTTAATGTACTTGTAAAAGCCTGAATATAACATGATATAGGAACTTTCAAATCAATGTACTGCGTTGGCAAATGTTTGTGAAAAAATAATAGTTATCTCTGTGAGGATTAGACAGTTGCTCTAAAATACTATCTCCTGGGCTGGTGAGGATTTGGAGCGCCCCCCGCAGGCAGCAGTGGGAGTAATTTAGTTAAAAATAAACTTCCTCTGGTATCCAACAATGTATAGGAACGGCAGTGTGCACGCCATGAGAACAGAAGTGCTGAGAACTGATCCGATGTTGGATTATGGGTTTAAAAATGTGGCGGACAGTTTCAGGCTTGAATAACTACACAGTATTATCCAAGAAGTACAGCTCGAAGAGGTGAAGTCAATATTTTGAACTATAGAAGAAGTCAACCAGGGAGAAATGACTACCGTAAACAGGATTAACTCTGCGTTAACAGTGAAATACAAATTTAAGGACTTGAGATTTACTTGACTAGTTCTCCAAAAGTACACAACTTGACTTTAGATTTGCTCCTTTTGACTTGAAATTAAATTAATTTTATGTTTAAGAATAAACTGTGCGTGTTGTCGGCTAAACCAGGGCTATTTTCTGCATGTGCATGTGAACTAGAGCAGCGAAGCTCTCCCCTCCTCCTTCTTCACTCTGCGCCTCACAGCAGGAGAGACTGGCCACTATGAGCTGGCTGCTCTGTAGCGAACTTGGATATAAGCACAGAGAAATAAGATGCAAATGAGCCCGACAGGAAACACCTTTTGCTCACCGTCAGTTTTTAAATCATTTCAATCCATCCAGAAATCACAGAGAAAAGTGCTCAAACGGCTACCGATGTATGAATATAGCGGCGAAATGACCAAAGCAAGACTATAGTGGGCTATAAGTGAACTTCTTGTTGGTAATAAGAACGAGAACGAGAACGCAGATGGCAGAGAACGGGAGAAGAAATAGAAACTTTGACTTTGTGAAACTATGTCACATTGTGAGCACTAAAACTGAATCTTAACGGAGAATGCTGAACTAGAATATGAAAGCTCTGTGTGTCCTACAATGTGTTGGTCTTCAAATAAGGGCACACCACCTCTGGAAATACTACTCCAGGTCTGATTTTGACGAGGGAACTACATTATAACTAAAAAAAAAAAGTACATTTTGCATAAACCATCTCCTTTTGTAACGGTGAAGGTGCTGTTGGTAAAAATCATCAAGCCCAAATAACAATAAATCAGTGGCCTTTTTTGTGTGTTGTGTTACAGGAGAGGAAGCTGAGTGCCTTCCCGTACGTAGAGATCTGCTCCTCCGACTGCATAAACTACATGGTGCCTCTGTCCCGACAAACGGACTTCTTTGTCCCAGAGGTGAAGGAGGAGCTGAGGGCGGAGTGCAAAGAGGACGACTCAGACGAGGACAGAGGCACTGACATCACAGGTGAAGTTATACACAACGGTGGGACGTAACAGAGTAAAAGTACACGTAAAAAGTACAGCTTTACTTACGGGGAGACACTACAGGCAAAAGTCAATATTTAAAAATTCCAGATTTTGGGTCAGTTTCATCTCTTTTTATAACTTTTACCTGGAAAGGGATAAATTGCAAGTCATCGCAAGAAAGTGCTCAATTGTTGCCCCCATCAACATTTCTCCATTGATTCACATAGAAAATTGTCACTTCAAAGGCCATTTTCACAAAATGCATTTTTCTTACTCTCTTGCTACAACATCTGCACTTTAGTAGCTCCTACAGACTCCAAACTTTACAGTCTTGGACTTGACAATATGTTGAATGTTTGTTGAATGTTGTATGAACCCCAAAAAACAGACAAAATTGGAATTTTTACAGATGTAGTCACAAATATCCAAAGTTCCTTCTGGATAAATACCAAATAAAACCATAAATTGAAATCAGGCTTTATCCATTATTTAGATTCCATTGCTGAAAATATAGGCAATGTTGACCATTTTGATTGATGATTTTTTTTTTTTTATTCGTGATTTTGGCTTTTTTGCAGAAACTGTTAGTTGAGATCATGGAGAAGCTTCTCCATGTTTCAGATAACAGTATTGGTGTTTTTAAAAGCATACATTTTGTGTTTGAAAACCGGGTGTATTTTCAGGATATTCAGTGGGTGTGTGCCACGGCACAGTTCATTTCCATACTGGACATTCACGTGTGATCAATATTCTCCTAGTTAAAAGCTTAAATTGCTTACTTTGCGTTGTCTTCATCCAAACAATTCTCCCTTAGAAGTCCCAATATGTCCCATTCTGTCGTTGTCAAAGGGTCTACCTTCAAAAGCCACAACTTCTCCATATTATTAGATTTCCCTGTTGTTGGAAAGCTTGGAGACTACACTTTCAGAATCTGGGAATAACTCAAAATGCCCCTGAATCGACTTGTGGCAGCTCTCATGACACATATGACGACATAAAATGACAGAAACGTGCAAAACATTTATGTCAGTAATGTACAGCTAAAGTTTCAAATTTATATCTCTCAATTTACAATTTACAATTTCTATATTTGCCTGCAGTGACTCGCCTTTAAACACATGTATTTTCACAGACAGTTGCTGCAATAAAGTGGTTCTGATCAGAGAGTCTAAAACACCAGCGACTCATTCGCCGTCGTCATTACACTGATGTGTAACCTGCTTTAGACCCTTTTAGAACTAGTTTATGGCTTAGACCTGGTTTAGAAACTGAGGACAACAAACCAAAGCACAAATCTTCTTTAAAAAAAACACTGCACAATTTAACTCTTTCAGTAGTTATAAAATCTGTGTAAAACACATTTTACTCATGAAGTACATTTTAAAGTGGATATAAAAGTACTGAATCTGTATTTTTCCTTAAGTAAGAAAATTGAGTAGTACTTCTTCTACAGCATATCCTGCTACACATTTGTTCATGCTAATTATACTCGACTACAGGGCTGTTGCTGTGAAAGAATCTCTCTTAATACACGTCACTGAACACTGCGTTTTACAAGTATAGTCATAGCTCATCAGAAATTGAGATTAGAATTTAAATATAGATTAAATTGTAACAAAATTGCACAGTTTTAGCACTGGAAGCAGCTCAGATTAAGCTGCTTGTTCCCTTTATGTCATTTCAAAGATGAGCAAACGTGGGTGGTGGCATTTGAGCAGGGCTGCAACTAATATGATTATTTAGCTAATTGATTAATCTGTCAAGTCTATTTTTGATGAATGAATTAATAATTAGATTTAGTATAAGATGCATTTTTTAACACAGCAAGGCACAGCAAGTTTATTTGTGGAGCGTAATTTGTAATTCAAAGTGCAAGAAGGCAAATGAAATCCCTGGAACATAAATAATCTTTCTGAAAATAAATGAACTGTGTTGGGTGCAGATACATCATTTCAGTTGTCGTATGCACATCTTCAAAGAACAATTTTCAGCCTGGATTTGTTGAGGCCTGTATCAATTTCTTCAGGAAACGGTTTGGGATTTTATCCGCATAAAACTAAAACGTACCAAATGTATCCTATCAATACTCATAAATAAACGGAATCAGATCAGAAACAAATGGAATTGGCTCCTAAAAGTGTAAAAACAGTAATTATGTTATTACACTCATGGTAATTAAATGGAAAATGGACATACGCAAAATGTATTTCATAGCAATTTGATCAACCACAAAATTAACATGAATGCAAGAAATACTGTATGGTTAGTACTTTATTCTGTTGGTAATTTTATCCTAGTCTCCATGCTATTGCCATTCCATGTTATTACAGTGCTGTAATGTAAAGCGTGGCCAATTGTGCTTCAGTCGTACCACTCGGCTTGTTTGCACTCATTTTTATTAGGGATGCACTGATCCGATATTGGTATCGGATATTGGATATCAGAGCCGATACCATAAAAAATGCAATGTCAAATTTCTGAATGGTGTTCATCTTGTCTTCTAGTTACTTTACTGTTTAAGTTTCTTCTATATCAGACAAATAGGTAAGCGATAGGGCTGTGGAGATCCTGGCGATACGATACGCACCTCGATACAGAGCCTTCTCAATACAGTTTGACACTCTTTCATACGATTCAATAACAAAACATGGACCTAATGCTCATTAATTAATCGTGAACATGTCAATTTACTCAAAAAAACTGAACTATTATTGAAGAATAAAGAAGATAAAGCACATTTTGGTTAAATGCTTGCAACATAGTGTTCAGAATAATTGGTCGGACACAGTGTAACTGATCTCAAGGTTCACAATACTAAATCCTTTACATTTTTCCATGATTTTTTCCCCAGTCTTTCTGCCGTCTAACACCTGGAGGGAAGAATGATACTAAGAGCCACGATATCTATACTGTATCTTTTTTAATTGTATCGATACGTATCGATATTTTGAGCACAGCCCTAGTAAGCGACATGTTATTCATTTAAGATAAGATAAGATAAGATAGTTTTTATTGATCTCACAATGGAGAAATGTACTTGTCACAACAGCTCTTAGGACAGTATCACACAGGGGGTGCACAAAAGTCAGGAAAAGTGTCATCAAAGAAGCAAAACAACAGGTAATAATAGTAACAATAAAATAAAATAGAATAAAGATAGTCTCTTAGCGTCTCTCTGTAAATAAACTGTACAAACATCTCTTAAGCACTAAATAGATTAAATAAAATAAAAATAAACTCGAACATCGAATTGTATGAAATGGAGTTATCACTGCAGGTGATATATAATAAATGACTGTCTACATTCAGGCGGTTGATAAAGTGACAATTGCAGATATTGTAAACACAGATGTTATTGCACATATTTAGTATTGTTATTGCACATGGAGCTATACAGTAGAATTGTACAGTCTG
>OMNZ01091323.1:0-15963 GCA_900303255.1 Lesueurigobius sanzi | reverse complement strand
TCATTGAGACCTTGTTTAGATCTGTTTTAGCCCTGGTTTAGTCCTGGTTTACACCTGAGTTAGTGGTTTACTCGTTTAGTCCTGGTTAAGTCCTGGATTAGTCCTGGTTTAGACCTGGTTTAGTCCTGGTTTAGACCTGGTTTAGTCCTGGTTTACACCTGATTTAGACCCGATTTATACCTGGTTTAGACCTAGTTTAGTCCTGGTTTAGACCTGGTTTAGTCCTGGTTTAGTCCTGCTTTACACCCGTTTAGACCTAAGTTAGTGGTTTACTCGTTTAGTCTGGTTTAGATCAGGTTTAGACCTGGTTTAGTCCTGGTTTAGACCTGTTTTAGACCTGAGTTAGTAGTTTACTCATTTAGACCTGGTTTAGATCAGGTTTAGACCTGGTTTACTCCTGGTTTAGACCTGGTTTAGTCCTGGTTTACACCCGTTTAGACCTAAGTTAGTGGTTTACTCGTTTAGTCTGGTTTAGTCCAGGATTATTCCTGGTTTAGACCTGGTTTAGTCCTGGTTTAGACCTGGTTTAGTCTCGATTTAGTCCTGGTTTCGACCTGGTTTAGAGGTGGTTTAGTCTTGATTTAGTCCTGGTTTCGACCTGGTTTAGAGCTGGTTTAGTCTTGGTTTAGTCTTGGTTTAGACCTGGTTTAGACCTGGTTTTGACCTGGTTTAGAGCTGGTTTAGTCTTGGTTTAGTCTTGGTTTAGACCTGGTTTAGACCTGGTTTAGACCTGGTTTAGACCTGGTTTTGACCTGGTTTGATTCAAAGGATTTTTAAAAATCCTACACATTAAACTCTTTCAAAATACTTTAAAATTTTTACTTATAACGTACATTGTACAGTGGATACTTTTATACTTTTACTTAAGTAGAATTATTATCTGATACTTTAAATTCATTAAGTAAATCCTTGGTCCTGTGTCTGTACTTTTACTTAAGTAAGAAAATTACTTTCGAGTACTTCTTCCACCACTGGCAAATACAGAAGTGTAGTACTCTGATCACAACTGAATGGGCTTCAGGCTCTGAATAAGTCACTATGAAGTTCCATTTATCTTTGATCATATTTTCTGAAAACCGGAATGTGTGATTTTGATGTATTATTGTAAGGTAATCAGAGAAGAGTTTTTACCAATATAAAATACATTTGTATGAAACTATTATATAATAAAGTAGACGAGTTCTGAAAACTTCCTGCGGCCACTGTGAGTTGTGCTTGTTTACTGAAACGGAGGAAGTCTGCTGCTTTATAATTGAGTTCACTCGCTCAAAGCCTTCTCCCAATATCTGCCCTCCTCCAGTAAATACTCTTCCATTGTGTCTGTGCAAATGCAAGAAGGCATAGGTGCACGCAATCTCAGGGAAATACTTTTGGAATATTCAAATGCTCCGTGTCAGTGCGGAGTCTGTATTTATGAAAGAAAAACAAAAATGGAGGTGGATGTAAAAACAAAATGCAAATACTGTATCTATAGTCAAATGAAGCCAAGTTTATTCTACTCAATGTAATTTATGAAACTGGACTTATGTTAGATAACAGAGCATCAATAGCATGTGCTGCAGACATGACAAATCTCATCATTGAGTGTGAGACTTCCCTCCAGCTCTCACACCAAGGACAATAAATCTCACGTATTCTGCATGAACTGCTTGGAGAAGGTCAAAAAGGCAGTTTCCGAGTTAAACTTTACTAAGTTTAGTCTTTATTTAGTGCAGAAAGTGTCACCAGGATGCACCATTTGATGCTTTATTTTCAATTTTGTTTTGTTTTTTCACCCAAAGTGAAATCTCACTTTCAGGCTGAACAAACTTAACCCAGCAGCCATGTCACAACTAGCCCCAAAGGGGATCTTTGAAGTATTCCCACTGCTTTACCAAAGTTCTAAATTATTTCCTCTAGACATTGTGCCCTGGGTAAATGTTGGCCATAGCACTCTCTGACTGTTCCACTTTCAAACTGATAAACACAAATGCATTGATTCCAGGAGGAATATTGAAAAAAATTGAAAATTTACTCCCCCTGTCAACAGCCAAACAAAATGGCCTCACTCCAAAACTGAATGGACTTCTATGATGGCATCACACTGCTGCATGACCTACATACTGTATACGGCTCACTAGAGACATCTAAATGATGGAGATTGACTCTGTTAGGACCACTGTTACAACTTACCCCTGTTACTTTTAGCCCTGGTCTCCCCTATTTTGTAACATGTTCAGTTACTTTGCCCAGTCAGCGTACTGTATTCTGAATACTTTGAATCAGGTCGACAAGTTTAAAAACTAACATAGGTTTTACTGATTACGGACCGAATTCTGGAGGTTCTTAGCTTTCAAATGAAGAATGACATGTCCACAGTGAAGCTTAATTCCCAAGATAAGTTGTTGGGAATTTTTTGCACCAGTCAACAGAGCACATCTGACAAATATTACCGTGAAATCTTGCTTCTTCTAGCAGAGTAAATTTGTTTTTGTCCTAATATTGCAGTGATTGGAAACCTCCCTAAAGCTATTATTCTCTATTGTAATACTGTTGTTTCCCTTAAGTCTATCACAAACCCAGATGAAAATGTGTGTCCAAATCAGACCAAATGCATAAAGAGTGATTTTGGAACAAGATCAGGCCGCTACTAACAGTTTAAATCCGTTAATCCTGCAAAGATTGGAGGGGGTTTCTACATATTTGCTCATATTTAGGGGTTCCAATAGTATTAGACTGTGGACATATTTTCCCAGACTCAGACACAGTCCGGTTATTGTGGGCGACTAAGTGCCACATAATGGCCCAGGTCTGGTCCAGTTCCCAGGTTTTGGCTCTTTTCAGCCCAGAATGAGTGGCTGAACAATACTGACCTCTGTGCTCTGAAACTACAGTGACGACAGGCTCTCAAAGGGACGGAGAGATAGAAAGAGGGAGAAGAGAGACAGAGGGGGAGATGGCACGATGGCGGGGTCCAGGGAGGGAAGAGGAATTGTGCCAACCTGGGAACTGCTCAGAACCTACTGAATGGTGCAATGACGAGGCACTGTCAGCATCATGGCACTGAGGGTGATTCTGAGTTTCTGACCATCAGCGCGAGGCTCGTGGTCAGAGTCACCTGCCGGAGGGTTAAAACTGTGCATGTGTTTGGGTGGATGAGGGAAACTGGTGGAGCACCTGGAGGAAACCCACCCAGACACGGACAGAAACTGCAAACTATACTCAGAAAGGCCTGCACAGTCCGGGAATCAAACCCGGGACCTTCTTAGTGTGAGGCGAGAGCGCAACCACTCAGCCACTGTGCTGACAATACACAATAAAATAATAATTATGGCAGCGGTAGGCAAAGTACTTGAGTAAAAGTACAGATACTACTGGTCAAATATTACTCCAATGAAAGTGAAAGTTTCCAAATGAAAAATGTACTTATAAGTTAAAGTACTTAAGTATTCAAAGTAAAAAGTATATTTAAGTTTTTAATAAAAGTATATAAGTGTTGTGAATCTTCAAAAACATGAAATATATGAATATACAATACTTCTGAAGATGTATGAGTCTTTCCTCTTCAGTTGGTGATGGGGAGCTGGGGTGGGTCCTCATTGTCTATCTAAAATGTTTTATAAATGTCTGCTTCCAGGCCACTAAGATCAAAAACTAGTGACTGCAAGTTCATGCAATTGATACAAAAGCTTCATAATTAGATGCATAGTATTTATTCAACAAATGTCTGAGTTTACATATACTGGACATACAAACTTCTTTCTATTTCTAGGGGAAAATCAGGTGCAGGGTATTTAAAGGAGCACTGTGGAACTTTTAATGTGAAAAAACCTTGATATTGATGTGTATTCGACCTTTAAGCGACCCAGTGGCTGTGTGGGTGGTTAGCATGGCACTTTTACTCTCCTTCACAGTGGCCTGACGCTCCAGGATTAAGTGTTTTTTTTTTAGGATTCTGGTGGTTTTATCTAACTTTGCGCTGCAAGATGTATTCCCGCGAGATTTGTGATTTCACACACTCTGGAAAATACATCTTGAAAGAGTCCAATCACTAACGTTCAGTTCGACTCATCGGTTTGTGGGACCAATGAGGTGCCTGCACTGGGGTTTAAGGCAGGACATGTTGGTGTGACGTTGCATCAAACACCGAAGAATAACAAACATGGCAACATCTACGGACTTAGTCTTTGCTGCCACATTTGACTCTGTTTTAGCTGAAATGTCTACTATTTCTGCTTTGAAAAGGGAGCAAAGAGGTTTGTGCTTTTCTCCCGACTGGATTCGGTAGGCAGGTACAAACAGGCGTTTCACCCAATTATTTTGAAGGATTGAACGAGACCCATCCCAGATTGAGATGTGTAGAACTCAAATCAGAGTGCTACACATCAACCTAGCACAGGGATTTTCAACCAGTAAGTTGATATATCTATCTTAATAAGTCTACTTTTGTGATTTTAAACATTTGAGAACACAAAGCATTGTAAAATTAAGTATATAGCCCTCTTTTATACAAAAAAATAGGCCTATGTTGCACACACGCACACACAGTGGGCCGCGCACTACTGCTTCGTCTGAATGGTGGTCCCTGGGGCAGAACCAGTTGAAAACCTCTGATCTAGCACATGCCAGATTAGGTTTTATCTACTGATGGAACCCTATATTGCAGGTCCGTTCCATCAGCAGAGAAAACCTACCAGAAACCCTAAAAACAAAATTGATCCTTTTGTGTCATAGACTGAGACCGCCCTGATGGAAAGTAAAGGAGCCATCCAAGCACCCACACAGCCACTGGGTCAAATACGCACTACGTAATATCAAGGTTTTTTTCACATTAAAAGTTCCACAATGCACCTTTAAGTCTCCCATCAGCCTCCCCTCGAGAGTGTGTGGAGACAGCGGTGGCTTTAATAATGAACCATTTATTAAGTGATGGAGGTTGGTCTCTCTTTGACGAACGCCCGTGGCTCGCTCTAATCCTCCACGTTCTGTGCAAAGAGATAACAACACAACTGCAGGCCCAAAGAAATAAACATCCAGCTCCAGCGAACAACAGAGGAACGAGGGAAACAGTTCAGACTCAGAGGTGACGGGAAAGTAAAGCACTTGGTACAGGCAAGACTCCGAGCAATATAACTTATCTTGACGCCTCAATATGAATTTTATAACCTGGAAAGATTGATAATGTGTATCTCTTAGTTGAGTTCTCCACAATGTCATTCAGGGATTGGTGTGTTCTGGGAAAGGAGGGACATTCTGCAGAATACTTGGAGCTGATTGGGCAAAGCATCGCTCGCTGTTCTTTCAAAAAGGACATAGACGTGGTGGATTCAGCTGAAACAGATTTGATGTAAGGAGATACTGTACATGGCCGTCCTTGTGCGCCGACATGTGTGTTTTGATTCTTGTGTTCGTAAAACCCGGAGAGCCAATAGTTTAAACGTGAGGTGGAGGGCAGCTGAAAATTCCAAGGATCCTAACTCAATCAATCAGTTTTTGTAATGCCCAATATCACTCAAGAAAACCACGTGGGACAAAACGGAGAAACCTCGAAGAGAACCACATTAGGGAAGGGATCCAACTCCTATGGACGGATGGGCTAACTATGGTAACTGTCAAAATGCAGATGTCTAGCCTTAGTTTATTGCCAATTTCTCTGTAATTCCTGGGCCAATCCACATGAAACAAAAACTGTCAAAGTTAAATGTTTTCTTACTATTTTCTCATCAAAGGTGTCCAAAAGTGGTGACAATATTCGAAAACCTGCGTTCTGTTGGCCAGTAGAAGTCTTTCAGCCATAAGAATAATACAGTATGTCAGGTTTGTGACTCTAATCACTATCAAATACTGATCAAGTATAACATTTGTCAAACTGTTTCTCTTCTACAGAGTTGTATTGGCACCTGCTCCAACTGAAATAGAATTATATAATATGAACGCAACCTATACTGCCATATGATTGGCCCAAATGGAAATTGTCCTCCAACAAGACATTTACAGTTGTGCTCAAAAGTTTACATATCTTTTGCCATTTTTTTCATAGAATATGAATGATAAACATAAAAATATTTTTTCCACTCATGGTTAGTGGTTGTGTGAAGCCATTTATTGTCAAAGAACAAAGTTTACTTTTTTGAAATCATAATGAAAATTGTTCAGGGGCAAAGAAAAACTCACTTCAGCTTAAATATAGGACTCTGACAAAATTGGACTCTGAAAAAAAAAAAATGTCTGTTTCAAGATGCACAATATGTAAACTTTTGATCAGGGACATTTGGCTAGTTTCTAATTGAAAAAAACAAACAGGTTTTTTGACAATAAATGGCCACTAACCATGAGTGAAATAAAGGTTCTTGTGTTATCAATCATATTCTATGAAATGTATACGTTTTGAGCACAACTGTATGTATTGTATTTGAACTGGAAGGCCTTTTGTGAGCACAAATTAAAAAAAACAAGGAGAAATGTTTTTCTCACTGAAGAATTGAAAAGCCGTGGCACTTCAGTCACAGGCGTAACTGTTGTCAGAAAGGACTTTAAGCCACAAGATTAATATGGCAGGTTTGTGGAGATTATGAGCAAACAATTCAACATTTGTTGGTTTTCTGTTTAAACGTTTGTTTCCAGAGCAGATAAATCTCCCAGTTACTGTATATAGTCTCCTATTTGTGTGGTCAGTGTTAAGGTTGCAGCAAGTCAAATTAGCTATTTTATTGACAAAAGAGAACATTTAATACCACACAAACAAAAAAAGTGCATATTTAATTTCTTAAAAGCACTATACCTGATTTTTTTAAAATATGAATTTTGAAATTACAATTAATGTAAGTGGGAGCGCGTAAAATAAATTGACAGTTTTGGTCCAAACACATTCTACAATCCAGTTTCTTCTTGAAGAGTTTATAAGCACATTTCAAAACTAGCAGGGTCACTTTTTAGGGTCATAGTCACAGAAATGCTAGCGTGCAAACCATGAAATGGACAATAAATGCTTTACATTTAGATGCGCAGTATTATTTTCACAGTTGTTTGAGTTTGCAATATATGAAAGCAGGAAAAATTTCATTCCACTAAGAAAAAAATCAGGTGTAGTCCCTTAAAGGCAAGACACTGCATGAAAGGCCGCACGGGAATCGAACCCAGGACCTTCTTGCTGTGAGGCAAGAGCGCTATCCACTCTGCCACCGTGCCACCTGCGTGTCTCTCCTTGAAGATTTGCAAACATTTGTTTACATTCCACTAGGTTTGAAAGGACAATCACAACATGGCCACCACCACAGCTTGCCATTCATTCAAATTCTTTTCACTACGGCAGGGCCCAAAGTATTTTACTTTTCCAACATGGAAAAGTATAGCGAGTGAAGGGCCAAACACTACTGTTTTTACCTGAACCAGATCTATGATTAAACATCCTTTATAACTGTGCTACTGAGTAGGGCTTGCTAATTAGGTGTCCTTACAAACTAGTAACAGTCTATTCAGTCAAATGAATCAAAGTTCACAGCAAAAAATTACATCTTAATAGTGAAAAGTAATTGTGACTTGCCAAGTAAAAATGTCAATTGATTTTTTTATTAAAGATACTAACCACTCTGTGTTGATTTGTTTGTTTTACAAATACAGTGGCATTTTCAGTCTTTAATCCACTGCGGTCACTGTGGATCTTAGAAACTGCTCCATTTATTATGCTAAAAGCCGGAGAGTACATTCTGCAGCGTCCCTTCGCGGTGAACATTAGTTTGCAGACATTAAACTCTGAAATGTCAGGCAGGAAAAGCGGTTTATTCCAAAGGTCAAGAGCCCACTCACTTAAATAAATTAGACTGAGGGTAAGTTGAGGCAAATTACTTTTCTAAACTGGGGCTTTCTATTCTTACACATGGAGAAAAAAACACTCTTGCTCATGTCGGTTTGTGAGGAAGGATTATGGTGCCATCTAGTGGTTAGAAATGCTCTGATGATCCCGTGTAAAGGTTTACATACCCTTTTAATCTACAAAGTAACATGAAACATAATGCAAAAGGTAAAGTATTTCCTTGATCATAAAACATTGCATATTTTGTCTTGTTCTTTGCTTTTATCCTGCCTTACAATATAGTACCACTTTTTATCAGCTTGGAAAATCTGCATGTTAAATTCTGTTCTAATTTTTTTGTAACTATTAAGGTGGCCACACACTAGAGGATTTTTAATCTTTTGAGACTAAAGATCTGTGCAAAGACGACACACACTTAAGGACAGACATGAGCGCACACACACACACACACACACACGAGGAGTCCCACCACAGATCATGCCATGAGACAAAGTTTTTATTGAGCCACGCCTCCCAAGACTAAAAATCTGGCTAAAAATCCTCTTGTGTGTGGCCACCTTAATAGTTTCACAAAATTAGAACAGAATTAAACATGTCGATTTTCCAAGCTGATAAAAAGTGTTACTATATTGTAAGGCGTAGGAACATCTTCACTCCTAGTGTGGGAGTGAAGATATTACTGCGCGGTCGTCAAAGTGCTCCTAAGGTGTTATTACGCCTTACAATAGAGTACCCCTTTTTATCAGCTTAGAAAATCAACATGTTTAAATTTTGTGTAACTATACTTGGATCATGTAACTACCGTATTTTCCGGACTATAAGTCGCACACCTGAGTATAAGTCGCACCAGCGAAAAATGCACAATGAAGAAGAAAAAAACCTATATAAGTTGCACTGGACTATTAAGTCGCATTTTTGGGGGGAAATTTATTTTACAACATCCAAGACCAAGAACAGACGTTTCATCTTGAAAGGCAAGTTATAAAAATAACAATAGCCTGAATACATGTACGGTAAGCTAACGTGACACATTGATGGTTATTCAGCTACACAAAGCATAAACAATGAACTGAAAAGGTGTCTGGTATGTTAACATAACATATTAATTCATATATACTGTAAGTCGCACCTGAGTATAAGTCGCAGGACCAGCCAAACTATGAGGAAAAGTGCGACTTATGTATAGTCCGGAAAATACGGTAGTCACATAACCGTATTTAAATAGGGAAAACGTGGAAGAGCTTGGTGGCTTCTAACTTCACCTCCGTTGTGGTCCATAGGAATACGCTGGCAGAGGCTAACGCTAACAACATCTTTGGTCTGTTTGCGTGACTGAGGGCACGCACAAAGACCAGACAGGTACGCGTCAACTCGTCTAAGCTCAGGTAAGAACATATCTCAGTATGGAAAATAGTGGCCTGTTCCTTTGAGCACCCAACACGCATAAACTTTTTCAAAAATACGCAGCATTTACCTTGTTAGACTTTATTTACATGTACATACTGTATAGACTACAGTGCAGTGATGTGATGCACAGTTTACAACCATTGAGTGAGGAAACACCTTTACAGTTTGGACAAATATGAGCGTTTAGACAAACTGTTCATAGTTTGCAATGTTGCCTTCACATTGGAATGACTCATTTCTCTTCAGTAACAATTTAATCCACTTTTTTGTATGAATAATGCGACTGATAAATAAAAAGGTTTTTAAAAGCATGATGTTCCACAGTGACAGATTTGAAGTATTGTTGGCATAATGTTATTGTAATTACGGTCTTAAAGTGGATATATTATACTTGATTGTGGCTTATAAACCTGCTTTTGAGCGCCTCAGCATTTATTTTGTATGTTTTATCATTTCTTTGTGAGGAAACTTTATCACCCAGTACTGTGTTCATTTGCATCAATATGTTTGAAGCTGCGCCCTCTACAGGCAGCAGACGAAATTGCCTGTTTTTATTTTTAAATTAATAAATCAAAGGCACTGTAATAAACACTGTTTGAGTACTAAATGTCTCAGAATGGATCCGGTGATGGTTTAGGGAGATTTCGAAATGTGGACGACACTTCCAGGTTTTGTCTATTACGCCAGTGGTTCCCAACCTTTTGGTCTTGTGTACCCCGTGGCACTTTCACTACTACTCAGAGTAGCCCCAGCCTTGATGGTTTTGTTGATTATTTAGAACGTGAATGACTAAAACTCGTATTTATGAAAACAACTCTCAAATTCTACTGTTAATTATATTCAATAGCTTTTCTTTGAACATAATAATCAAGAATCCAATTAGGTTTTATCTTATTTTTTATCTGTAATTATTCCAAGTACCCCTGCTAAGCTCTTGCATACCCCTGTATTATGCAACAAAACCAGGAAGTAAAGATGAGCACTTCAGCAGCAGAAACAATGAAGTGAACAGGATTATTCAAAACTGCATGGACTGAACAAATTATAACTTAAGATACATTTCTCATGAGGGAACAGCGGAAATGCATGATTAAAAGCACAAAAAAGACAATTTTGCATAATATGTCCCCTTTAAATTCTGTCTAATCATTTAATTTGATTTGATAAAGAAGTGAAAGTAATGAAAAGCCAACTATCCACACACTTGAGTCAGATCGAGTACATGGTCATTGTTTGTAAAGGTTTGAAAGTTCATACCGTCTTCTTAGTTTAAACGGATTTTAGTGTTCTTTTAGTAAGACAGGAGGTTTGTTTACCTGCTTGACTAGTTTCAAAATGTCCTGTGGTCTTTGTCAGAAGTGTCCCGCAATGGTGTCTGAGGCTGCTTATATGGATTTACCAGTCAGCAGGGGAAGCTTGTGCCCCCTACTGACTGACGCCTTCTCCAGGACAGTCCCAGGTGTGAGAAAGGGTGTACGCTCCATCGTCCCGGTTCATTGATGTTGGTGCATGTTTCGTGATCTCGATGGCTTCTCTGATCCAGCGCTGGTACTTGTTACTTTCGGCAAGCTTCCCCTGCTGACTGGTAAATCCATACGTAAATCACGTAACGCTTCTGAAACTAGTCAAGCAGGTAAACAAACCTTCTGTCTTACTAAAAGAACGCTAAAAATTATTTGTTAAGGTTTGAGGGCTCTCAGTCGTCCTGGAAGTAACCATCGTAGAGTATTGCTGTGGGACTGGGTTGGTTTAGTTGAGGAAGTTCTGCTTCTTTGTAGTCAGTATAACACTAATAAATACACAAACTAGAGGCCTATTGAATTCTGGCCTCTGGGGATAGACGTGAAATCTCCTCAAAAGGGCTGCACAATATTGTATTTCAATATTAGGTGATGCAATATTTGTATCAAAAGACACCAAAGTAAAGCACTAAAGTCACTAAACATTAAAGTCTTCCATCTGACTGAGGTCAACACATGTTTGCAAACTCAGTTTTAATTATAAATTAATTTATTAAATTAGTTCCATTTTAGTCCTGTTTTGGTCGTGATTTAGTGTTTTTCTTTGATAAATAACTATTGTGTTGAAACGGTTTAGTATTGCAATAATTCTGTTATTGCAATATTGTAAAACTGTATCCCATATCACAGGTTTATTCAATATTGCGTGGCTCTAGGCCTCAGTCCCGTCGTCACTATTTGAAAATATCTACTATGATACATTGTGTACATTGTGGTTGACCAACAAACTTTTTTGTAAAAAGTTGCAACAGTGAAATGTAGTTTTAATGTTTTTGAAAGAAGCAGAACCTTGCACCTTGGAGCCTTGAGTTCCTCCGTTAATATTCCCTGTGTCTGTCTCCTGTGGTGATCCTGGCTTCAGTCCATCATATATTAAAAAGTTTTTCCAGTCCACAGCAGCTGTTGTTGTTGTTAGCTGAGCAGGTCGGGCTGCAGCCCTCTCCTCTGCAGCACGTCTTCAGGCATACACAGCACCGGGTTCACTGCCTTCACCTGCTCATCGCCTAAGAGAGACAGACCGGCCACACCGAACAGAGTGTGGAAGGGGTCCACCTACAGGACACAGGGAGAAGTGCACACAAACGTCGTAGAAAGGACTTTCAGCCATAAGAATAATATGTCAGGTTATCATACTACATCAACTATCATATACTGATCAATTTTCTTTTTGGAAATTTCTTCAAAAAACTATTTCTCTGCCATATAATTGTGTTGCAGTGTTAATTTTGTCGACCAAAATATTTTGTCACAATTTTAGTCAAAGTAATATTTTTGCTGACTAAAATTAGAGTTAAATTAAAGTTAGCTAATGAGACTAAAAGTATGACTAAAATGTCCAGATATTTTCATCAGCTGTCATCATATTTTCATCAGCCCTAACTAAACACGTGCAGTCCTGTGTCCTCCTAATTATACACAATACGCTACACCTGCCCACACTCACCCCCTGCACCTCACCCCAAACCCTCAGAGCACGCCCATAACACGCAGTGTTTGGATTTTGTTTGTGGGTGGAGTAAGGCTCTGGTACGCCCGTTTAGTTACCCTTTAAATAAATGATAAAAACACTAAAAGAAATAGCATTTTATTGAATAAATGAGTATAAATGACTTGATTTGAGAGTATTAGTCTTGTTTACAGCAGTTTTGACTAGATTAGACATATAACTACAGTCATCTAGCAGGATCTGATATCACCAAGTAATTAAGAGTCCAGGGCCAATGTCAAAGTTGTTTGCCCAGGACCAATGTTACAGTCAATCAGGGGTGAAAACTTGAGATGTGATGACAAAAATTAAGTTTAGGAACAGGGAACGAGCGTCAAATGAGCGACTAACTCTTAACTCGTCAAAACAACTAAAATGTAGATAAATAAGATGAATTTGGGTCACTTAAACTTATCTAGATTTTTACTTGTTTGTGTAGATGAGAAATAATTTAGTATAGGTATCGTTCAGGTACCGGTATTGTAAACCAACGATACCCAGCCTTATTTGGCACCTGCTCCAACTGAAATACAAGTCTCACCATGTCTCCGGGTCGATCGGCGAACCCTCCCGTCTCCTCGTCCTGACAGGCCAAGATAAAGGCTCGCAGTTTGGTTTTATCGATCCAGTGGATTTTACCGATGATTTTCAGCGACGCCAAAACCCACCACGAGTAGCACACATCTGGAAGCTGCAGGCACAAGCGTTTCACTTTTCAAATTCGATAGAGCCTTATATCATGTGAAGCGATAGGTTTACAGACATACAAGGCATCACTATTGCACTATTGGACCATCATTTACACACAATTAACCAAGAAAAGAAGACGACGACTAAATAAGAATTTCCCCGTACCCCCGTATTATGCAACAAAACCAGGAAGTAAAGATGAGCACTTCAGCAGCAGAAGAAACAATTGAAGTGAACAGGATTATTCAAAACGAACTGCATGGATTGAACAAATTATAACTTAAGATAGATTTCTAATGAGGGAACAGTCATTGTCTGTAAAGGTTTGAGGGCTCTCAGTCGTCCAGGAAGAAACCATCGTAGAGAGTATTGCCGTGGGACTGGGTTGGTTTAGTTGAGGAAGTTCCGCTTCTATCTCCAAAAGCTTCTTCTCGCTCTTGTAGTCAGTATAACACTATTTTAAATACACAAACTACTGTAGAGGCCTCTTATTAAACTCTGGCCTCCGAGGATAGAAGCGAAACGTCCTCAAAAGGGCTGCACAATATAGTATTGAAGTCTTCCAAAAGAAGACGACGACTAAATAAGAATTTCAGCTGCAGTGTGTACCTTCTCTGGTCGCCCGTTGAGTCCTCCTGACGGCAGCTGTCTCTCACAGAGCCACCAGCCGAGCAGGTCAGCGTTGACCTGGTGCAGCTGCCCAGTGAGGGACAGGAACCCAGTGCAGCAGTAGATCTGCAAACAAACATCGGGAAGCCTTATTGGAAACACCTTATTGTTTTTGTGTGGAATTGTCATCAGTTAATTGCCCACGCGGCCGATTGGGGTAGGATGTGAGGGATTATATCACTTACGTAAATTCAGGATTAACCTACTGTACCTGTTTAGCAAGTTTTTTGTGTACTGTAATGCAGAGCTGCCAGGAAAACAATATTATTACATAGTAATGAGTCACTACTTTAAAGTCACCTGACCAGCGTGAGACTCGGAACCAGGTCGACATCCAAAACCTCCATCAAAGTTCATACAAGACAAAACAAACTCTATGGCTTTGTCCACGTTTATGGCATCCATCTTTCCCTGGAAAACGCCACAGCACATTGTTATAAAGGTGTAAATCACAGTAGTTTGAATACTTTGATATATTACATTACCAGTAATGCCAAAGTAGCCACAGCACAGAAGGAAAACCGCGTGTCTATTTCTCCTGAAAATTAAACAAAAATAATATAATGTAAAATTGTTGCACTTAGGAATGTCACATTATAGGATTATGTTTTTGGCTGGTTTTAGTAATTGAATTGTCTTGCAAAAATGCAACATTATCCAAACTTATAATGGTTAAAAATGAAAATGCATTAGAATCTGTAGGAGCAAAAAGTACCCTTTCCAGTCATTAGGGGGTGCTGGAGGCTTTATGTTTGGGTGGTTAATTCCCTTATAAAAAGAGGCCTAATCATCAGCTTAAGTGCTGTTGGTTTTGAGGTAAATTGCTTCTTACCATGTCAATGTGTCAAATAAATATTGTAAGCTGAAATATTGTGGAATTAAGGAATTGTGTCATATCAATCAATCAATCAATCTTTGCTTATAAAGTGCTTTTCATACAAGAATGTTCAACCCCCTGGCTCCTATGAATATTCACCCGTATACACAAAGAAACATTCCCCTTTACACACCCAACCCCTTGACTCCCACAAGTATTCACCCACACACACCAAGAGTCATTCCCCTTCGCCCATCCGTTCAAGCAGGTTCTCGGGTAACCAAGGACCCATGAGGCCATGCCCCACTGGGCCAATAAAGAATAGTAAACCCAATATCTGGACTTAAAGCCATTTCACTGCTACATTGTCCATTATACAGTCATTCATTAACACAAAACTGGTAATACATAACGCAACGCCATATTGAAGTAAAATTATCTGCCAAAAGAAGTATTTTTCTACTTATTATAAGAAAAAAACAACATCTTGCACTAAAAATTAGGCAATACACCTACATTTTCTTTTAAATTATATGTTTTTTCTTATTTTAATTGCAAAATGGCTTGTTCCATTGGCAGATAGTTTTACTTGGCAAGTCAAAATGACTCAAAATGAGGTAAAATATTCGGGTTTCAAGCAAATTTAAACTTATCACTTTGCAGTGTATTAGCCCATTACAATAAAGTCTTTTTAGAAAATATAAATAGAGAATTATGATGTGGAGGAGTGCCTTGGTTCTTCGTTTTTCTCTTACGTGTCTGTTCCCCAAACGCCAAAGAACGACTTTCATGGTACTGACTTCCTGAGCACTTCCCTCACAGTATGTTCCTTACAAAAACTCTGTCATTTGAGGGTATTTCGAATACAGTTACTTTTCAAATATCAAAGGAATACAGAGAGGAGAGAGAGAGAAGGAGAGAGACTAGAGAGGGGAAAGAGATGGGGAGAGGAAGGAGAGAGTAAAAGAGAGAGAATAAGAAGAGAGAGAGAGCGGAAGAAGAGAGAGGAAGGAGAGAAAAAGAAAGAGGAAGGAGAGAGAAAAAGAAAGAACGAAGAGAGACAGAGAGAGAGGAAAGAGAGAGAAAAAGAAAGAGAGGAAGGAGAAAGAGAAAGAAGAGAGACAGAGAGGAAGGAAGAGGGGGAGAGAGAGAGGAAGGAGAGAGAAAAAGAAAGCGAGAGGAAGGATTAAGAGAATGAAGAGAGACAGAGAGGAAGGAGAGAGAAAAAGAAAGAGAGAGGAAGAAGAGAGACAGAGAGAGAAGGAAGAGGGAGAGAGAGAGAGGAAGGAGAGAGAAAAAGAAAGCGAGAGAGAGAGAGAGGAAGGAGAGAGAGAGACGAAGGAGAGAGAGAGGAAGGAGAGAGAGACGAAGGAGCGAGAGAGGAAGGAGAGAGAGAGGAAGGAGAGAGACAGAGGAAGGAGAGAGAGAGAAGAGAGGGGGAGAGAGGAAGGAGAGAGAGAGAGGGAGGAGAGAGAGAGGAAGAAGAGAGAGAGGAAGGAGAGAGAGAGAGGAAGGAGAGAGAGAGGAAGAAGAGAGAGAGGAAGGAGAGAGACAGAGGAAGGGGAGAGAGAGGAAGAAGAGA
>OMNZ01091321.1:0-10559 GCA_900303255.1 Lesueurigobius sanzi | reverse complement strand
CAGTGTTGGGGAGAATACTTTGAAATTGTATTCAGTTACAGAATACTGAATACTTGTCTTAAAATGTATTTTGTAACGTATTCAGTTACTTTGCCCAATCAGTGTACTGTATTCTGAATACTGAGATACTTTCACCTTGATTTGCTTTATATTTTTTGTATAAATATGGTGAAAGATTAAAAATATGTAGCAACACTTTTAAATCAACTGTTTTCTGTCTCTTCTCTCTCTCTCTCTCTCTCTCTCTCTCTCTCTCCTTCATCTCTCTTCTTTTTCTCTCTCTCCTTACTCTCTCTCTCCTTCCTCTCTTCCTTCCCCTCTCTCTCCTTCCTCTCTCCCTCTTTCCTTCCCCTCTCTCTCCATCCGCTCTCTCTTCTTCCTCTCTCTCTCCCTCTTTCCTTCCCCCCTCTCTCTTCTTCCTCTCTCTCTCCTTCCTCTCTGTATTCCTTTGGTATTTGAAAAGTAACTGTATTCTAAATACCCTCAAATGAGAGAGTATTTGTACCTGAATACAGTGACTCAAAATGGGTATTCTGAATACGTATTTTAAATACATGTATTTAGTTACTCCCCAACACTGTTTGTAATATATTCTCTCATTGTTTTCTTCGTCCCAGGACATTAACGAGATGGTGCACACGGAGCGGCCGGACTGGCAGAGCGTCATGACCTACGTTACGGCCATCTACAAATACTTCGAAACATGACTTCAACAACCCCACACTATCGCTCTCAACGGAAACCTACCGCAACTCCGCCCGCTGCGATCAACAGTTTTACCTCACATGATCCGCCTTTTGTTACGACATCTTCACCCAAATGGACTTGAATTTCACGTTGAACGACACTAAAATGCGGGGGGCTGATGCTCTCCTGAAGCTACACTCGCTATAAGGGCTTATTGTCTTGTATGTCTATGCTGTTACACTGGTAAAAAGGCACAAACGCTACACGCCTGCGAATACTAGAGCATACGAGACACTCTGTACATTTATACAGTCAAAAAATAGTGCCTTTTTAGCTGGCCTTTTTCGTATTCTAGTAGCTATTCTCTGCGTATTAATATATATTTAAGTTTTTGTTTATCTGTGAATTCATTAGGTACAAGCCACACGACAATATTTTGACAACGCAAACCGGCTTCTTGCATCCAGTGATTTGTAAATTAATTTCTCGCCGTCCCCCCAAAGTAAAAGTTTAGATACTCTTCTTGCCCCGGGCCCCAGCAGGTTTGTCGACGGCCCTGGTCATTAGCGCCACGCAAAGTTGCCTCTATAGAAATGTATCAAGTGCCTGTTTAAAAACCCGCTACAGTTTGTGAAGCTGAAGAGAAAGAGTTGCCAAAATGTTTTGTTTTGTTTCATGGCCTTCAAAGCTATCGGTTTCCTTTTTGTATTTCTGTAGGGGAGTGAGAATGGATACAAAAGCACAGGAGTGGAGTGTAGCATCAGCTTGAATTTATGTTTAAACAAAAACCACAGCGTTATGTTATTTTGACCAAAATTCATGAGTAGAATTAGCTTATTTTTCATCTTTTTGGCCCAGTTTGTTGAGCTAAACTTTTCTTGCTTAAATTGCGCCCATCGTAACACGCATTACACTGCAATCTTCAGTATTAGGTCAATATCAACAGTTGCATAGCAGTTTCATTTTGCACATTTTTACTGAAACCTAATATGTGTAAGAAATTCAGATTGTGCCAACAGATTTCAGTGTGTTTCTTTAACTTTATCTGTGTGTGTGAAGGCTCTCAGTTGTCCAGGGATTGTCTACCATAGTTGAGATTTTCAAATATGGCCGACTTGACTGGGTTTGTTGAGTTAAGGATGCTTCACTTCGATCTTCAGAAGCTTCTTCTCACTCTTGTGGTAAACATGTACTGATCCTCGAGGTTGATTTGAACTCTGGACACTCATGAGGGAGTGGTCAGGTCTGCCATAACCACACACTGACCTGTTTATTTACAAATAGTGAAACCTTTACTTATTATTGAGATGTGGTGATGGCACTCCTGACCAGAGTTTAAAAAGGCCAATAGCTTGGGTTTTATTAGTATGACATTTGGCCTCAAGAGCCAGAAGAAGCTTCTGAAGATGGAAGCAAAATGTCTTCAGTTCAACAAACCCAGACGATATTTGAAAGCTTTCCTTCGATTTATTCCTTGTTAGTCGTTGGCCTGGTCAGCCGTACTGATTCATTTTACAAAATAGATCCTCTAAATCAGTGGTTTTCAACTGGTAAGGCATCGGAACCCAAATTAAAATGTATCTTATGTCAATGTAAAATACTGTTTTTTTTCCCCTCAAATTATTATTGAAAAAGGATTAGATTTGCCGTTTGAAACAGAAATTGGCATCAAAGCGGCTTGATAAGTTATTTGAACTGAGTAAGGTAGTGTGTCTATGCTTTTTCATAAGGAAAATGTTGCTTGAGACCCATGAAAATGGTTCTGAAACCCACTTTTGGATCCCGACCCACCAGTTGAGAACCTCTGCTCTAGATCAGAGATAGTCAGGCCCGGACACCAAATCTGGCCCTCCAGCATAGAAAGTCTGGCCCTCAAAATGATTTTCAGAAATCTAACACAAATCAACTACATGTTAAAACAATCTACAGATGCAGAAAACCATCAACTAATTTAAAATATCCTCACAAAACATCCATCAGGTTGTATATGATGTAAAACACTGGATCATGTAGATAGTAGTTCTTTACTTTGGTGTAGAAGTGACAGGTTTGGCCCTTTGTCGATAAAGAAAATGGGCCCTTCAACAAAGAAATATAGTATGCAAAAAAAAACAACAACTTTGTAATGGCTGACCAGTTCAACGCAAGCGTCAACTTGTGTGAATAATGTGTGCCTGGACATACCAATACTGTATCATTGTATTTATTTGCATGATTTCTCATATTTTGTCAGATCCCTTTTGCGTTTGAATTGAAGCAGCTGCACTGAGATAAGCTTTTAAATTCCCTTTCCCCCCCTTTGCCTTAATAATCAGAGATACTGTGATGCTACCACTTGTCCAGACCATCACCAGTCGTGTTGTACAGTGAATGTCTGGATTGATCCTAATTTTGTTGCTAATCGACGTAGATTTTGTTTGTAAAAAGAATTTGTTTTGAGGTGTCCCTGTAGAGCTCGCCGCAGCAAATCCAACACCTCGCAATTACCTTTTTTTTTAATGTCAAATGTCATTCCAGATATTTTTCGGAAGGAGTGAAAGAAAAAAGTTGAGAAGTTTGTGGCCCAGTGTGCAGTTGTAAAGGTTTCTCTGAAAAAAATAAAAATAATGATGTCTCTTGGGCTTTAAATTAATCGCAAGTGATGCAATTTCCAAATCACAAAGAGTTGTGCACTAAATATTTAGTTTTTATGGGCTAGAAGTAAATTTGCCCTTGATTTGAATGACTAATTTCAAGAAATCTGCCAATGGGATAAGTTTTTTACGCTTAAAAAGAACTCCAAAACCCCAAAAGAACTCCAAAAACCCCATGGGGAAAAAAGAGTGAAACCATAGGGGTTCCAGGGTGTCCAGTCAGAGCTGCAGATGCCACTCTTCATTGTGTCCACAGAGAAAGTGGACACAATGTGAATAGCAATGAACAGACTAAAGGCAAAGGTAAAACTAAATATTGCAACATAGTTTATACAGTAAGAAGAACAAAAGGATAGGGCTCAGTGTACCATACTTCCCCCAGCATTATAGCTCCTATAGCAGCCTTGTTTATGCTGTAGGTTTACTGCTGAGCCTAGCTGACCTGAAGATAAGCTATTTTGAACAGGAACGTTTTGAGCCTAATCTTAAAAATGGAAAATCTGTCTGCTTCTATCATATGAGATGGAAGTTGATTCCATAAAGCCTAAGCTTGGTAACTGAAGGCTCTTTTTCCTATTGTGCTTTTAGGAACACGCTGTATCACCAGTAGTTCTGCATTTTGAGAGGAAGTTCTCTGTTTTGCTATGGCTCTATCGCTTCTTGGAGATGGATTGGAGCCAATTAGACTAAACGAAAAGAAATAGTTTGACAAATTCTTCGTACTGATACTGACACCCAAATGGCAAGTAAACGGGGCCGGACCAAGCCTTCATGGGACCCTACGTGGAATTAATAACCCTAACCCTTTAGACTGCAGTGTTGCTTAATCGACAAAAGGAGACAGCAGTCAACCCCTCACCCCAACAATGTTTGAAAAAGAAAGTAGATAGTAATTTTGAGGAGATACAAGAGCAATTCTTGAAGCCTCAGTATAAACCTATAGGCCCTTGTCCTAATCAGCTGCATAGTCTGCCATATGACTGGCCCTGCAAACAAATCACCCATTCAGCCACTTTCAAAGGTGGAATCTGTCACAGTGGCGAGTACATACCATTTGATTTGAAATGGTTGGAGCTGCCAGCTGTGACCAACATAAAATGTAGTTTCTGCTGCACTGCAACACAACGTACAGACTTTCGTTTGAGTTTGAGACGTGGGTTTCCTGTGTGTGGGCGTCGGCTGTCATCAGAATACGCCGCTCGTGAATATCGAGTAGATATGTACGTGGATTTGTTAGAGGCCAATCTTGTCAGAAATCATTTATATACGTCCAATATTGCAATATTATTCAACTATTTCAGCGTGGTATGTGCTAAGTAATTAGTTTTTCAGCAAATTAGGTCAAAACAAGACTTCAAAAAACACGAAACGAGCCCAAAACAAGGCTAAAATGGAGCTAAATTAGTAAAATGAAAACTAAAACTGAACTGATACACTGTGGCTTCTTTCAATATGATATTACGATATTTGTTTGCGATGTATTGTGCAGCTCTAGTCCAAACAGCTCTTCTGTTTGAATGTGCTGCTGGGGTTTTCTGACATTAATATCCAAATTTTGATAGAAACTGTTACTGTATTTTTCAACTACAAGCACATTTATTGCCAATGTGCAGTAGGTAGGTAAAAAGTTATTAAAAATTGAGTGGAGTAGAAAGTAAAGATGCCTAACAAGGAGTGAAGTAAGAAAAAAATTGTAACTTGCAATTGATGTACTGCTTACGTAATTGCAGCGTTTGGTAATTACTTCCATTTATATTTCAACATGACTTTAATTATGAAGAAAATACACCTTTATGGATAAAACTACTGCACTACAGGTGATGTACACTGCAAAATGTGACCTCTTGATAAGACGAATACTCAAATTAATAACATTGAACCTTAATTAGAGTAACTTTGACTCTGCCAATGGAGTAAGTAAAGTATTTTCCACTTAAAATAAGAAAGTACATGTTATTTCTAGTAAATTCTGATTTGTTGTTAATCTATTTTTGATTACAATGAGATGATTTTACTTCATTTAAGGGGAGACACTGCCGGCAAAACCTTTTTTCTTTTTCAATTTTCAGTTTCTTGGCCAATTTGCTCTTTTTACGTATACAGTATATTTTAACCTGGAAATAAAAGACCCCATCTTAACGATAAGTGTAATTATTGCACTGGTTTATCATTCTCCGTAGAACTGTATGCATTTTTCTCACATTGCAGCGACAACATCTCCACTTCAGTAGCACCAACAGACTCCAAACTTTCCAGTCTTGTACTTAATATTCTGAAGATTTGTTCAGAGGGATTTTTCAATATTTAATTCCTAGCCTGAGTTATTGAGTCGAAAAAACAAGGCAAAATCTGAACTTTCACAGATTTATTCACTAATGAGTAGTTTATTGGAAAAGTAAAAAATATATATCAAATTCCTTCTCAACAAATCATTGTAACTAATTATATCAACAAAATAAAACCATTTTGGTCTGGCCTTATCCAATATTTTGATTTTGTTGCTGAAAATATAGAACATTTTGGTCGTTTTTACACATGAAATGCTTCATTTTTGTATGAAAACATAAAATGACATAAAACTTGCCATACATTTTTTCCTCATATTCATGTCAGTGATATAAGGCAAAAGTTTCAAATAGATGTTTCCCTATGCGCCCCACCGTAAGAGTCACAATACTGACTTTTTCAACTTACTCAAATCAAGGGCAAATCTACTTTAATTCAAAAAATACAACTTTCTGCAGCGTATAAAACAGTGCATCATGGTTAGACCTGGGCCCTTATCATTACACACTCTCTATTCCCTTTGGTTTACTTGAAAATACACTTTTAATTCCACTGAAATGTATTTTATTGCTTTTTTACATCAGATATTTGCAGCACGCCGCTGTCAACATGGACAGAGGTCACGCGGCGGCGAAATATCACCTTAAATTGATCTAAAGTTGACTTGTGCGTGTTTGTTCTGAGGGACTAAGCTACAGTATTTGTTGGACACTACGGAGAGAATCAGCTGAGGCTTTATTTTGTTGTAATGCTCATTAAAGACCATTGGAAAAGTTGTCCTTTTCTTCTTTGGTGCCTCATTGGTTCCTTGCTTTTGATCAGTTTCTGTTTGATAAGTTGAGAGCTTGTGAAAAAAAAAAAGTCTTGCATACCATATACAGTACATAGGTAATCAACAATTGTAAATTAAAGGTACACCACATATAGTGAGGCCAATAAGTATTTGATCACCCTGTGACTTTGCAAGTTCTCCCACTTAGAAATCATGGAGGGGTCTAACATTTCCATCATTGGTGCATTTCCCCTGTGAGAGAGAATCTAAAAAAAAAAATCCAGAAATCATATTGTATGATTTAGTCCCCTCCTTGAGCCATCGCCTTATCGTGGTGGAGGGGTTTGAGCACCTGAATGATCCTAGGAGCTCTGTGTCTGGGGCATTATGCTCCTGGTAGGGTCTCCCAGGACAAACAGGTCCTAGGTGATGGGTCAGACCAAGAGCGGTTCAGAAGCCCCTTATGATGAGACCATCAGGGACTGTTACGTTGCCCAGAGGAGCGTCATAAGGCCGTCCTCCCGTGGACCCACCACCTGCAGGAGGAGCCATAAGGGACTGGTGCAATGTGAGCTGGACAGCTTGGACTGCTGCCCCCGCGACCCGGCAACAGATAAGCGGAAGAAAATGGATGATTTATTAACAATATTTTTGTATATTGCTGTGTCAAATAAGTGTTTGATCACTTGAGTCAAATAATTTTAATAATTGGTACAGAAGCCTTTGTTAACAAGTACAGAGGTCAAACGGTTCCTATACTTCTTCACCAGGTTTGCACACACTGCAGCAGGGATTTTGGCCCACTCCTCCATACAGATCTTCTCTAGATTTGTCAGGTTTCGGGGCAGTCGCTCCCTCCAAAGATTTTCTATTGGATTTAGGTCTGGAGACTGGCTAGGCCACTCCAGAACCTTGATATGCTTCTTATGGAGCCACTCCTTGGTTTTCCTGGCTGTGTGCTTCGGGTCATTATCATGTTGGAAGACCCAGCCACGACCCATCTTCAATGCTCTGACTGAGGGAAGGAGGTTTTTTCACAAAACATGGCCCCGTTCCTCCTCTCCTTAATACAGTGCAGTCGTCCTGTCCCCTGTGCAGAAAAACAGATGGATATACCTTCAATATAAAGAGTCATATTGTCCCGTTTACCAGATGAAAGCCGTAAAGAGCCACAAAAGTATTTTTTCATCTTCAAACAACATAGCATAATGAATTAATGAATAAATGAAAGTATTATATGTTGAAATTATATTTTTATTCTGAATTTGTCACTGCCTTCTTTCTGGCCCAAGGATTTTTGCATCATCACTCAAAACACATGTTTTTCCATCAAAGCTAGGGTTAGGGTTAGAGAAAGAAGTAAAGAGCCACATTTGAGACAATGGTTCCTACTGATCTATACCCAGTGTTGGAGAAACGTATTATAAAAGTAGCTATATTACTTTTTTCAGTTACTGGGGAATCTAATATATTACTTAAACAAAATATGGTAATTAATTAGTCATTACAATTTTTTGTAATACAGCACCAAATCAAGTGAATAATTGAAGAGTTCATTTGCAAAAGCTGGTCTCTCTGTTTTGATTTTATTGCAAACTTGTTAAAGATGTTTATCACCGCGCTACTCAACAGTGACACCAGTAAAAATAAGTGGAATCAATTGGATCAATAGCAAGTGATCTGTTCATTGAAAACACCGTTCCACAAAGAGATAATTACAAGCATACAATGATTTTTGTCGATGGCACTTATCTGTTTTTGCAAATGAAATCAATTTTAAAACATTACAAACTGCACAGAGTGAATTATTTTTTTGGGGGGCCTCCTTTGGATTGATCGACAGGGAGGACATAAGGATCCGACCTGCGAGAGGATTTCATCCGACTCGCGGCTTGTAGAGCCTAAATTTCTGTATGTAAAAAAAAATAAGTCTCTTGCCCATTCCTGTCAGGAGTTATGACATTTTAAAGAAATAATTAAAATGCTCAATCCAACTGCTAGGGGGAAGCCACACCTGTCCAGCAGTGGGCACTGACACTGTCTTATAGCCATACCGCCATAATGATCCGTCAGATTTCTGAAGCTAAGCAGGGCAGGGCCTGGGGAGTGCTGTGATGGGAGACCTCAGGCCCCACTGGGAAACACAATCCATTTATTTAAGAGCCACCTCAGAGGTGGTAACAGTGGTACTACAGTAAATAAATAAAACAATTGATAAATAAATATAATACATTTAAATCAATACCAGCTTTAAAATTGTGAGTGCGGTTTAAGAGTAAAGTAATAATAATGTAACCTGTTCTAATTTTGTTTATTTGTGGCATTTGTGTATGTAATAAGACTGATTAAAACAGAATATGGTCATCTAAAATACACCAGATTGCACTAAATTAAATCTGTGTAATAAAAAATGTCCTGGTGGACAACCCCCAGACCCCCCTCATAAATATATTTTCACGTTACTATTTCTAAACTGCTGGTTACGGCCCTGGTGGCAAAGGCTTGTAATACAAGTGTGAACCATTATTAATATTTAACGTTGTCCAATTGTAAAATATTGATCAAATGAGATGAATCAATACAGTTCTCATTATTGTTATTAATTCATTAGAATAGTAGAATAGTGAATAGTATTTTCCTATTTACAATATTCAAGTGGTCAACCCAGGTTTCTCATGTGGCCCCTTGTAAAACAGAACTGCCCTGATGTAGACTTTGAGAAGCACTAACCATGATGCAGGTAACGCAGATGTAACTCAGCCCGTTACTTCTTGGTCATATTTCATGAACCTGTCGTGCATGTCCCGCCCATTAGATGTGAAGACAGTTTTTGACAGAGAAAGAGGCGTGTGCTGCTGCTGCTGCTGCTGTGAGAGTAAAGTTTATCACAGTCAGGAGGCTGGGGCTCGCGCTGCGTGGACCCTTCATTCAACAAGCTTTTTACTCTTAAACCGTGTCTTTTTGTATGTTTATTTGTGTGTTTTGCGCTTGGATAAACACATTTGGAGACGAGCTGCTGCCTGACCTGACTCCCAATCGGACTAATCGGAAAGAATAAGGTAAGATTTAATGTTTTGTTGATCCATTATCTGAGTTTTTTTGTCTAATTGCGTCATATTTAAAGGTTATGTGAATGATTTAAATGTTGAGAGTGATATGGAAAAGCCCACAGAAAACGAAAGCAACTGATGATACACCTACTCCTCACCACATAGTACATACACTATAGCTCGAGGCTTCATGGTGTGAAAAACCTGTGTGGAAATTCACGGTATTTTTCCACGTTTGAGCTCTCGGTAATCGTCATTCAGGAAATAAATGCCGTATTTAGGTCTGTGTAGGAAAGCACTGCAGGCAAAACTTTTTCAGGTTCTTTCATAACATACACAATGTCACGTGGAAACAAATGAATGACCTTATCTTTACAAAAAAGTGTATAATCATTGCACTGATCCAATGTTTCTCCATAGAACTATGTGGGACATTGTAACTTTTTTCTCATTTTCTCAAAATGCATTTTTTCCACAACAACATCTCCACTTTAGTAGCTGCTGCAGACTCCCATCCTTCCAGTCTGGGACTTTTGTTCAGAGGGATTTTTCAGAATGTAATTCCTAGCCTGATGTATTGAGCTTTGAACCCCCCAAAACAGATTTATTCACTAATAACTAGTTTATTCAAAAACTAAACAAAATATCCCCTCGAAACATATCGCTGTAACTAATTTATCAATAAAATAAAACCATAAATCTAAACCTGGCTCTTTCCATTACCAGTATTTAGATTTAGTCGCCAAAATATTTACAGCAGTTGTCTCGAATTGATATCACTCTATTTATTTCTTTACCCTTACCTACTTTTAACCAAATCAAAAGTAAAAGTATTTAATTGTGGTCGCATTTATTTTCACAGTGACCTATTTTGTGGCGAACAGTAGGTGAATCTAAAGTCGCTCCGATCACAAACATCACAATAAAAACATTAGACCTGGTTAGGACCTGGTTTGGACCTGGTTTGGACCTGGTTTGGACCTGGTTTGGACCTGGTTTGGACCTGGTTTGGACCTGGTTTGGACCTGGTTTGGACTAGGGCAAAAAAAAAAAACGAACCAAAACCTTTTTAGTAATCGATTAAACGCTTTCTTTCTTCTTTTTTTTAATCTTGTCTTTAAAGGTGGGGTA
>OMNZ01091320.1:0-13842 GCA_900303255.1 Lesueurigobius sanzi | reverse complement strand
TCATGATACTGTGTATTGTATCATGATACTGTGTAGTGTTGGACTTGATAACAGGTGTATCCATTTTGCTTTCCACAGTTCAATTCAATGAAGAAAGAACTACATATTTTGAGGGTCTAACAAATCAACAGAGAACCTGGATAATGCACCAGCACAACATGACATAAACAACTGCAAGTGTAACCAAACAGCAACTTGCACCAAACCATTTGAAGGAAGTAATCTTCAAATGGTTTTGTGTAAAAAGCAACAAGATTTTAATATTTCCATTTGCCAAATTGACCAAAGGATTTGAAGATTGTACGGGTAGTTTTGAAAATATCATTTCTGATCGAAGAAATGTGCCAAAGTGACAAGGAAAAACTGTAATGGTGAGCATAGGGGGCAAAGGTCAAACACAAGCCAGTCAGAGAGCACTGGTTTGTACTTTATTGTTACATAGGCTTACTGTGTAAGTAGTAAAGCACTTGTGCACAAGATTTCTGTTTGTTTTTGTACTGTTCAAGTGCTACGTGTAAATGTTTTTTTTGTTTTTTTTACATTACAATATGTACAAGTAAAGAGTTCATTTTCAAAAACAGATAGCTCCGTTTTTGAATTTGTTGCTAAATAATTTTAGATTTTTTTCACTGTGCTCTTAAATTGACACTAGGAAAAGTAAAGTTGAATAAATAAATTTCATTAATAATAGTGACTTCATATTTCTGATTCACTACTGTAACACTGATCTGGTCAAAAGAGAAAATAGCTTATGTTTATTTTTGTCAAATTGGTTTTTGTTTTGCAACATGCCTTTAGCCGACAGTGAACAACAAACATTTTTTCTACAGCTTCCTGTCCTGAGCTTTGTGTTTTCCTTTTTTCTCTGTAGTGTTTAGTGACTGCTCAGTAGTGTTTTTAATTTAGATTGACTTGGGGCACGATTTGACAACATAGTTCAGTTTTGAGCACAGATTGAACTGTTTTGAGGTGAAAGTTTGGTCTGAGTCTGAGGTTTTGTGAATGTAGCTTGAAAATGGGGGTTTCTGTTCACAGTGTAGAGAAAAGGACAGCAGCTTTCCAAAAATGTGTCTTAGCAATCGAGAAAAAACTGTAACACAATGTGGCATCAACTCACCTGCATTCCTCTGACAAGCGGTGGCATGATAACCTGGGCGCTGTGTTTTGATGATGTCTGCTGCCCACCTCGCACTAATGGTGGTGGGATAACTGTGCCGGAGTTACGACCTGCCAAAATCTGCAACAATATCACAGTCACACACTATTCATAGGTGACAATAGCATGGAGGACGTGTCACATTTACCTGCTGTGATCCTTTACTGCCTGTTACAGTTCCTCGAATCAGAGGAGGAGGAGCGGAGGATCCAGAGGACTGAAATAGAAAAAAATATGTAATGTATTGAAATATATAGTCTTATAACAATATACAATATACAGTATTTCATGTGGAAAATTGCCTTTTGAATTGTGTCCCTCTGTATTTGGCTCTGTTTGAGTTTCTTTAGGAGAACCAGTTTGGCCTCTTCCAGTCTCAGCTCCTCCTTCAGCTGCTTAATGATGCGCTCTCTTTCGTCTGGACTACTCTTCTATACTCAAAAAGGTCACAGCATTAGTAACGACTTTAGACCAATCATTTAAAAGTACTTACCATTAGGAGATCTGTGTTCAAGTCTTTCAAGTGGCTCAGTCCGTTCATTGGCGGGCTCGGCGAGTCGTTATCTGACAGAATTATGACATCATCATCTTCGGGAGATGGAGGCGTTTTTTCTTTTTTAATCCTACAAGGACAATAACAATTATTTATTTATTTATTTATCATCATATCATCATAATAGCCAATTATGTGACACCATTTACAAATCATCAATTGTAAGCGAAATGAGCTAAATTGGTATTGGATTGTGCATCTCAATAATTGCAGAACCAAAAACCTAAAAAAAAAAACAAGAAAAAACCCACATTTCCTGGTAAAACTTTGTTCTGGCTAGATAGTAGTCAAAGATAATATGTTTTTCAATTGGAAATTTTACACACACTAGAATTCTCATTTTAATGCCTAATTTAACAAGGATTCAACCACAGGTGAGAATAATTATTCATCATACAGGTGTCCAGCTATAAAAGGGTATTACTGAAGAAGAAAAAAGCCCTTCCCATGTGGTGCCCAGCAATGGCACCACATGGAAGAGAAATGACACAAGACCTGAGAAAGATTTTTTTTTTTTTTTTTCACCACAAACGTGAAGGCTATAAGAAGACCAACATTTTTTATTTTTTTTCAAAGATGGAACTTCAACCATCTCACAGAGGTCCAGGTCATAGGTGCATAGTAATACATAGGTGCCATCCACGAAAGAAGCCTCTCCTAAAGCCCAGCCACAAAAACTCCAGAGCCAATGCTGCAAAGATGAAAACCACCGGAACTCTATACTATGGAATGATGAGACCAGGATGAATGTTTTTGGCTTCAAAACTGTTTGGCGTTGCAAAGGTGAGGTCTACAAAGAAAGACTGCCACCACCAGGGGGAGCTGTATTTCATGAATTCACTGAAGTATATAGCTCTATAATGATGCTCCCATCACTCCGTGCCCTTGGTTGTTGGTTAGTTTTCCAACATGGCAATGGTCCTACACACCTCTAAAGACATGTTGATTTTTTGAACAGGGTGAAAGTAATTCAGTGCCAAGTTTGTCTCCTGATCTGAACCCAGTCGAACATCTGTGGGGGATTTTGAAGAGACAAGTCGAGCATCACTCTCCATCCAGCATCCAGTCTCTAAAAGAGGTCATTATTGAAGAATGGAAAAAGATGGAAGTTGCAAAATGCCTCCAACTTGTTCATTCCATGCATAGAAGACTTGGTGTCGTCATAAAAAATCATGGAGGTCATACAAAGTTCTAGATATAGTACGTTTTCGTTGTCTAAAGTAAAACTGAATGTATTGTTCTCAAAGTTATATATCTTCTTCTTCTAATAATGGCATGCATACACAGTCAATATTGCACTAATGACAGAGGAATCATCTACAGCTTCGATGCCTGGGCCTGGGTTTGTGTGCCGTCCAGTCAAGTCTCCCTTTGGGGCTTAGTGCCATCACTTCCTGTGGATTAATCTTCACTACTCTTCCACTGATGTCACATGACCCAGGAGTCATCATCATGTGACCCACTCACTTTTGCTTCCTGCGCTCACAGCTCTTTCCAGTGTAGAAGCCATGGCAACAGCCAGCTGGAACCGGTTTGTAACACAAGGGTTCATTATGTGTTTTGGGGTTTCAGGTTGTGACTTGGAGAGAAATGGAGGGAAAAGATAGAACTTCTATATTTTTATCATACCTGAGATCAAACTTCCACAAATTACCCATACTGAATCTATGTTTAAGCAGCCCACAGTGTCGTTATGAATAATTGAATTTGAATGGTTGTGTTTAGACCTTTAAAGTCTTTTGCAGAGTACTGAATTTAAAGCTTGGGTACCAGATTTTTTCCCATTTTCAAATTGTTTAAAGAGGAGGTAATAAACACATCGTCTGGATGATCAACGAGAGTAGATGAGCGCAACAGGGGCGGAGAAAAAAGTCTGACGTCAAGCTGGACACACTGCACACGAGAGCTGAGAGGGCTGGCTCAGATCACACAGGGTCTCGTCAGATACCACGTGCATTTCATGTTTAAGTTGAATAAAACTCATTTCAAAGTCTCTGATCTCCCTGCTCTGTTATGACCAGATCAAACACTCCTGTTATGTTTGCAAGATAAAATGTTGACTCTAAATCATACATTTGAACTGGAAAGCATCGATCATGATGTTTATTTAAGGGACAGTGGAAAACTTCAATAGTTTCAGTCATATTTAAAGTTGGCTTCGTGTCCAGATCTAACGTAGCCAGCACTGAGGAGAGAGGAGGAGGGTCCAGCCAAACAACCAGAACCACGTGTCTGATCACAACAGACTCATGTCCAATCACCTGTGCAGGTAGCCTCTGCAGTTGCTCCTGGAGAAATGCAGCGGCTGACTCAAACGGCTGCTCTTGTTGGGGTCTCACAAGCTTTCCGTGCCCCACAAGCTTTCCGTGCCCCACATGCGTCTACGTGCCCCACACGCGCCTACGTGCCCCACATGCGCCTCCGTGCCCCACATGCGCCTACGTGCCCCACATGTGCCCGTGACATCAGAACAAGTCTGGAGCAAGTCGGACAGAAATCTAACCATCATGCACCGTGCGTCTGCAGGCGGCTGTCAAAAGCGCCCCTCTGGCTCGTTATCTGCTGCCCCAACTTGTTTCTAGGTCCTACATCCATCCCAATTGTTGACATGAAGTTATCAAATAAACAAAGATATTTTGTGTTTACAATATAGTAAAAAAAATATTCAACTAAAACAGAATAAGTCAGGTATCCTAACTTTAAAAGCAACATGCGTACATGTAATGAATGCAGTAAGAGGTTGGATAATTAAGTCTCCAAATACACCTCGCAGTTTATAAATCATTACAAGTGAAAAGAAAGTGTAAATATAATGCTTATAGCTGCAACATTTCTTTTTTTTTAATTGTCTTTTTTGTTTCAGGGATTTCAGGGATCTTTGATCATGAAATGATGGTTAGGCCACTATTTAGCTTTTTTTTTTTACTTAAAGCAAACTTTTCCTTACCCTTTAGATGTGGTCATATCCACTGGCTGCTCTGCCTGAACTTCTACCTTTATGGTCGCCTCAACCTCCCCTGCAGTCAACATCCCATCGGTCGCCTTAGGCTCCATTTGTCGCACCCTGGTCTTTGTATCTGTGACCTGTGTCATTCCATTGCTTTCAGTCCAATTGTCTGAGCTGGTTTCATCGGTCTGTCTCTGTAGCTGCTGCGGTTGCTCCTTCTTTGCTGAATGAGTCGTAGGTAAAACTAAAGACAACGATGTGCGACTCTCTCTCTCTGTGTCCAGTTCAGCGCAACTGTCCTGGGCTTCAGAGCGACTGTCCTGGGCCTCAGTGTGACCATCCTGGGCCTTAGTGTGACCGTCCTGGGCCTCAGTGTGACCGTCCTGGGCCTCAGTGTGACCGTCCTGGGCCTCAGCGTGACCGTCCTGGGCCTCAGTGCGACCGTCCTGGGCCTCAGTGTGACCATCCTGGACCTCAGCGTGACCATCCCTAGGTTCACGGTTGTATTTTGTATTTTGTGTCTCTGGCGAAGCTTCCAATGAGTCCAATTTAGGCCTTTTGCTTTCATTGTCAATATCAGAAGACTCCGTACAAGTGACTTCCTTCTCAAGCGCCCTCTTTTGGCTGCGAGTCTGGCGGACAGCCTCATCAGACATCCCCTGTACAGAAAGACATAATAATTAAAAATATATATATACACTACTATCACTACTTGCAAGTCAGTACGTTTAGGCACAGCCTGATACCAGGTTAGGCTGATGACTAAATGTCTTTTAAGATTTTACTCAAAGACTAGAGAGTTTTATACAGGTGTAGCAGCAACTTTTAAAAGCCATTTTACTGGCCAGATGCAATACTTGAAACGCCCCAAATGCAACACATCTGTGTATTTACGATTTCTAAAGATTTGCAACCATTCCCATAAATAGAATAATTAGCAGCCATTTGGATATTGAAATTAAATTGGACCCAATGGGCAACCTTTTATCAAAAAAATTGTAAAGCTGACAAATATACATAAACTCTGAGCAAAACATTCAGAGGCTCCAGACAAACATTTTGAGTTGATTTCACCAGTGCATCTAAGTTTGGTGTTGATTTGAATCAATCACAGCCGTAAGCAGCATTTTGACAGAAGAAAAGACAGCACAATGATGGACTGGCGAGCAAAGGGGTTTGAATAGCGAGTTTGCATGTTATCCCTGCACAGTAGGTTAATCATCTTGTTAGGTACTCTTGACCAAGATCCTAGTGAAATTTTGGAAGTTGGGTCCTCAGGTGTTGCCAGGCCAAGTATGCTGCTGTATGCAATCATACTGACTTTAATGTCTACATCGTTCTTTACTATCATAATCAACATTTTGTATGAGTTGGACAATATAGAGATAGCACAGATGCTTCTTCAAACAGAGGTCCCCGCAGGTAAAGAACATGAACATACAAATAGTGTGTAATAAATAAGAAGAAGAAGTATGCATAACGGACACTGACTCATTCACTCCATACTTGGTGGTGGCACTGGCAAGCTGCTATTGTAGCCACAGCTGCCCTGGGGCAACAGAAGTGAGGCTGCCAATCTGCGCCACCGGCCCCTCCGACCACCACCAACCACTCACTCACTCACTCACTCACTCACTTACTACTACACACACTACATTCACCCAGGCTTGTAGCTTGAATCGTCAACTGGACTGAGTTGAGGACATTTTGAAGCTTCTTCTTCATAGCTCTTTGACTACCAATGTGCACGGCACCATATGATATTTGTTTGAAGTTCATTGACTCAATGCACTTGGGCAACACCATAATAACATTATGCCAGGTCTTCAGTGGCATTCAATTTGAAACTTGATTTTGGGGCAAAAGGACCACTATTAACCCTTTCAACTGGGGCGACTTCTCTGTGACGCACTTCTGCTCCCTCCCCTTCCTGTCCTCTAAATAGCTTTGAAGGCGAACAAAGCACACTATGTCAAGTGATACAGTAGGTACCTATACACATAGCACAGTCATTTGCTGCCAATCATCTGATAACAGCAAGTTTTTTTCCCCTTCACATCAGAGAGACACATGACATGACCCTTCCCAGGATTCAGTGGGACACACAAAGCACTTTGCTTGAGAACTGGTTCAAACCAGTTGGCTTGTGTGTGTGTGTGTGTGTGTGTGTGTGTGTGTGTGTGTGTGTGTGTGTGTGTGTGTGTGTGTGTGTGTGTGTGTGTGTGTGTGACTGAGACGTAGCCGAAGCTAGCTTTAACCCTTGAGATGCTGAAGGAAACACTGGACTACACAAGGGCCACCATTATATAGTGCAGGACTATTTTTTACTTTAACATTTCCCCACACCTTCAGAACCTTACTCAGGCACTGACCCCATCTTTGTAACGGGAATGTGAATGGCAGGCAGGCTTCATATTTCATCTCCATAGCACTTCTTAAACACAGGTTTAGGCCCACACATTCGGCCACACAAACAGAACCCTCATTACCTCTAGGCCTACCTAATATAGACCAAAGCCATTGCACCACATACATCACGAACAACGAACACGCAAACTCTCCAGTGGATTAATGAGCAATTTACATCCATGTAGTTCATTGTTCAAGTTTAACCTAATTTATTCAAGAATATTTGTTTGGATATTTGATTTGTCCACTTTACAGGGTTCCTGCACACATTGTGATGTGAAATTTAACGCTTTTTACAACCTCAAATCATAATATGTAAGACTACACGCACCACAAGAAGACACAGATATTTACTAACTAATTTTTAACATTTAGAACAAGTATGGGAATTAATAGGATGAAAAGTCCAACAAACAAGCAAAGATCTTATATTGCCTCAAATTGCAATACCTCCTAAGGGCTGTACATTTAAGAATGAGAGAAGAGTCCTCAAAGCTGCTCGAAACAGCAGTAAACTATGCCATTAAAATAATAAAGTCCAGTCTGACATTCGCCTAGCTCACATTTTCCTGCAGTGTACAACTAAAGGCAAATTATTTGTCAGGCACACATTCTGTAACTGAGTTCACTGTTCATTGAACCCATCGTGGTTAGATGGTTAGGTGTCTCTTTGCAGAGCATCGCCAAACCACCGCACCCCTGTACCCAGCTCATTGTGCCTGGTGGCCGCGGTGTCCAGCGGGCAATGAGAGGGGCGCACAGAGCAGGGGAGCTGGTCTTTAAACCACGCTTCAAATTTAAGACCTAAACCAAAACTCCATGGGAATCCTGCTAAGAATATTGTCAAAAGTTGTGTTTGGGGTTTGGACCACAACTAGCGGGTCACTTATCAAGACAAGGTGGTAAATAGCGAGAGCAAGCTGGAAAACCGCGGCTAGTTATTTGTGGGCATGTTGCACCCCATTTGAAATTGCCTATATTCAGTTTTGGCATACATGCATTTAGAATACGTACTTAGAATACTCATTTTGAGTTTTCGGTACAGTAACATTTGACTGTATTTAGAATACAATTACTTTCCTAAAATATAGGGAATACATTGTGGTATTAAATGTAAGCTTCATATTACATGTATCAGGAAAGAAAAGATGCTGCTGTGCTCCAGGTGCATTTGCAAACTTTGTTTTTGTGTTTCTAATTAGTGGTAAAAAAGTTCATAAGAGGTGGGGCTACATGCATATAGATTTAAAGAAGGGAGACATGCACATCCCAAAATTCTAAACAGCGTGCCGGACCAAGAGAGAGTACCAAAAAAGTAGAGAGATGGTCCTCACAGCTTGCTTGGCTCCCACAATTATTTACAGTACTCTCCATATCAGTGTATTGTTATGGTAAGTATGTCATAGCAATACACTAGTACCAAAGTGACGTTTCTAGAATGATAATCAATATGAAAGTATTTTAAGCTTTCAGAATACAATACTCTTGTATGACAAAGTAACGGAATACGTTACAAAATACATTTTAAGGCAAGTATCCAGTATTCTGTAACTAAATACAATTTCACGGTATTGTCCTCAAGACTGCCTACATTACAGTATTACAGCCCTAAGTGTGACATACTGTATATAAATTAGCAAATGCTGCGTGAGTTAAAAAAAAAAAAAAATAAAAAAAGGGCAAATGACTGAATGATGCTGGTCGACTTGTACGTGCTACTCTTTTTGCACATGAGCAAACGCTTGGTTAGAGTTTAAACCTTACTCACTCTTTCATTGTATGGAAACAAAAAATCTGGCCTTTAAGGAAGAATATCACAGATAGGACTATACAACAGCATCAACAAATTCTTATGACATACTTCATAACAATACACTGATATGGAGAGGAGTATCAGTATCAAAATAATGGAAAACTAAACCGTTTAAACCTTGAGCTTTATACAAAAATGCATCATACCATCATAATCATAAAGACGTGAGCATGTACGGCACATATAATGTATTTCTAATTGAATTACAACTCTTCCTCCAACTTACACAAACTGCAATATGTTCAAAACTCTGCCGCCTCCTCACCAACACCTGCTCCTCTACAAGACCACTACTGCCCCCACCCTCTGGAACTCACTCCCCTCAATATCACAAACACAGACTCACTGACCACTTTTAAAGAACTGCTCCAAACTCACTTGTTTCAGCTCGCCTTCAATCTACAATAATAGCCCCACTCTGCCTTGTGTTGTGTTTTGATCCCTAAATCGTCGTTTCTGTATAAAGTGCTGTATAAAATGTATTATTTTTCTTATTTTAGTTGTTGAAACATCTCAACACAGTTTTAATACCAAATGGAGGTGATATCTTGAGAACATCAATTCATATTTCAAGCACAGTTTGATATTTAAGTTTAAATGAATGACTATGCTAGTAGTTAGACCGGTAATTCTCACACAAATCCACTTTGTTTGCACTTTGAGGAATAAAATTTGGGCATTATTTTGTATTAAATGTAACTGGCGTGGAAACAGTTCATCCATTCATTCATTTTGAGATGTTTATCGCACAAGCCATGTGGATTTTTTTTCTTTAAATTGAAAATCAAGTTGTTGTTGTTTTGTTATGAAGCTCTCATTGGTGCGGACAGACTCCTCATGTGCCTCTGCCTGTCAGCTAGTACTGCCCACTGCTGATGCACAAACCTAATATCACATTCTGTTTCAAATTGTGAAAATGTAAATAGAATTTAATGGCACTTCAGACAATCACATCCAATGTATTATAACAACACTCAACATTTTAAAGGACAATAAGATAACAACCATTTCACTTTGAATTTGATGCATTCAGAGGACTTGACCAAACACTTGACCTGTGACTTTTGTAGTGCAGCAGCTTAAATGTGTCCAGACCCTTTTCAGAGCAGTGGTAGATAATAAATTAAGTTATAAATACACAGGGACTTTTGTGTCATTATCAAAACTTTAGAACAAGTAACAAATATATCACAAAGAAATAAATGTTGTCTTATTACACTGTAATAGTAGTCGGTGCTAAACAAAACATTTTTTTTTTTTTTGTATTAATCATTTTTTATAATTTCTGGAATAGACCTATTTGCTGAAGTTTAACTGCATTGTGACAAATGTCCCGTTATTATCGTGTTGAATAGAGCACTGACGGTGTGTATGTGGGCGCTCGTGTGAGCCAGCGGAGTGTGCGCTGTTCTCCGGTGTGTTCAGCTTTAAGAAGAGGAAGACTACGGTTGTCACATAGCGAAGTAGGAAGATTAGCTCTGAGATAGCAGCACCAACACTTGTGCCACGGGGCTTAAGGCGGACCAGTGCCGTCCACTGTTGGCCCACATATGAAGCCTACATCCAAAACCGAGCCAGCCCTTTAATCTCAGCCCACGATATAATGCAAGCAGCCGGCTTTTTATTATTGACACCGCCTCACAAGGACTCAGCGTGTTATTAGTTAGCGAGCTAACATTAGCTGGGTCGTACAAACAAAACACCTTTTTGGCTTGAACATGAACTCGTAACATCTCATTAATAAATTCCCTATAGACTTTCAGCCAGAATAGGTTATAAAAGTGTTTCACAGCTGTAACAGGATGACCCACACCAGACAGAACCGAGCCGGTCAGTGACCTGCTGCCCCGTGATGCGGGGACATATTCCGTCTCGATAAGGCTTACAAACTTTCACTCTTTCACCAATAAAGTGCTGCTGACAGACACCAGCTGAACTGTTAACCTGGCTTCCCCGTCCAGAGGTAGAACCTGTGTTTCGGAACTCGTATTTTGGGCCACGAACTGAGCTGGCCACCGTGAGCCGCTGGTGATGGTCCTAATCCTTACCTCATTTCCCGATTGTGCCACAGCTAGTCTTGACATCAAAGTTAGAAGGTGGCACTAAACATAACATACATTAAATTTTGGCAGAACAAGCCCCCTCTCTTCCCATTGCTCAACCTTTGGCTCTGCGGAGAAGTGTTACTTTTCAACAGCCCATCAGCTTCTTTATCGTCACAGATAGGTGGAGGAAGACCTGGCTCTTCTCGACGCGTCCGAATAAAAGGTTCCCCTCGTTCCACTCACAAAAACTTAAAGTTCCTTTGAGTCAACTTACTCGGCCGCTTTGTCACCTCTTCTTCGCCGATGGCAGCTCACGGAATGTTTAATCTGTAGTTAACCTCGATAAATCGTTGCTTTTTGAAATCCAGGGATATCCTCTTTTTTCGGCCCTCCCCACTGCCGCGTCTGTTGCCAAATAATGCGCCTCAACACACATGGAGCCGCTGCGTCCGCTTAGTGGGCATGCGCACCTCGGCATACCAGGGCGACCGGATCACAATGTGGAGTCCACTGACCACACGGGCCAAGCCTTGTCAGGGCCCCTGTCCCCAGCACCATCACCTGAGGGACAAAGCTTAACACATGGTCAAAATGAGGGCCAAAACAGCATCATCAATTGACCAGCATCACTTAAGTTGTGGTGGGTACCTAGAGTATGCTTATTAGGCAGTTTATTGACTATTTGGAATCCGTCTTATAAAGGCAATGGCCTGTATTCTCAGCACTTGCTGGTGTGGAGATGGCCGCTCCAACCAGACACTTACATCAGTCACATAGGTCATTTTGTCTATGGACACAATGAAAGTAGTGGGAGCTGGAACTGCCAACTACAGTTTCACTTTGCCATTTGAGCCACTGGTGCACTGTGCATCCACCATCTACACTGTAGGACCAGTGTGATGTAAAGTTACAGTGAGTTACAAATTTACCATGGATACATGCAACAGGATTACCATGTCAGAAGTTTCAGAATAGGTTCACTACAGATGGCTGCCGCTCTTATGAAAAGGCTCACATCCCTAAAGCATCTCTGTGAACTGAACTAATCCTTTCTTATCCCCAAACCGCATAAACACACACATAACGCATGTGAGTGAGGCCGCGATACACTCAAGAGTTTCTTCTCTCTGACAGGTGGTGCTGAATATCTGGGGTCATAAGTTTGTCATCTGTGTCCTTTAAATCAGTTTACTGTCGAAAACTCCATTTTCAATCATCATGAGAGTGCACTGCATCAGCTGTCCTCATCTTGGGTTCATCCTGCATCAGACTTGTATACGTTCTTAACATTATGACTTGTACAGTATAATAGGCTATTCAAATGACAGTATTACACATTTTCACATGCTGTACTAATATAAATGAGCTGAGCCTTGATAGGTAATAAGGTCATCAGAAATTGTGAAATAAGATCCATCCATCTTCTTCTGCTTATCCGTTTGCCGGGTCGCGGGGGCAGCAGTCTAAGCTGCCCAGATTATACTGCACCAGTCCCTTATGGCTCCTCCTGCAGCTGGTGGGTCCACGGGAGGACGGCCCCACGGCGCTCCTTCACCTCTGTACCTGGCCTTGATGGCCTCTCATCATAAGGAGCTTCTGAACCGCTCTATGATCCGTCACCTAAGACCTGTTTTCCATGGGAGACCCTACCAGGCCATAATGCCACAGACATCATAGCTCCTATTCGAGTGCTCAAACCCATCCACCACAATAAGGCAGCAGTTCGAGGAGGGGTGAAATAAAGTATGTATATGTAAATGTATAATTTAAAAGATGTCGAGATAATTCTGATAAATTCAATGCATAATTATGGCCAGAGTTATATTTACACAAGAACATGTAGCTACTTGAGAACTTTTTGAAGTAATTATAATTTAAATATTTTTTTTATTTTTTCATGAATAAAACATTTGTGTGACAGATAGAAACTAATCAAACTTGAATTGATTTATTTTCAAATCATGTTCTTGTGACATATCTTAAGAATTATTTCTATCTTCAAATTTTTATGGTGTGTTCTTTGAAAAAAATGTCACTTTTTGACGATACCATGTGTTTTTGTTTTGGGGCGTTAGCAAAAACGGTTGTATACTTCAGTCATATTCAGTGATTTTGCAAAATGCTGAGGCTTCTATATAATTTGGCAGTATGGTTGTTTGCTCTATGTTCTCAACTAAAACACCCAGTCAGCATTTTCAATTCACTGTTCACTCTTATAGCATTCAATCTTCTGAATCAAAGCATTTGCATTCATCCAAATCTGAAATTAGATATTGTATAAGTGTAATCTTTTGTGGTTAAGGTTTTCTAATGGCAAGAAAATAATGTGTTGTGTTCATGCAGCTGAGGTCACTGAGTTTATGACTGCATGTGAAGCGGAAAGTCACCATAATGGGTTACAATAGCATCAGTGGAGAGAAGAGCAGCATTTTCAGGGAGAAGGGTGTATATATATGTTTTCTTGCCCGCTGGCAACGGTGTATCAGCCTATGTGTCTCTATCTAATTTATATGTTGCTTGTTCCTCTGTTTAATCACTAATACGTTTACTTTTGCTGGGTAAAAATGGGACTTCCAGCCAAGACATTGTGAAACAATTGTTAAATTAGTTAATCACCAAGATAAACTGTACAAGGGATATCACAACGGACCATAGAGTACAGTATATTAAGGATTGAGATATACAATGGTATGCAAAAGTTTGGGCACCCCTGTAAGTTTTCATGATTTTCCTTTATAAATCATTGGTTGTTTGGATAAGAAATATCAGTTAAAAATATCATATAGGAGACAAACACAGTGATATTTGAGAAGTGAAATAAAGTTTATATGATTTACAGAAAGTGTGCAAGAATTATTTAAACAAAATTAGGCATGTGCATAAATTTAGGCACCACAAAAGAAAAATTACTCAATATTT
>OMNZ01091318.1:0-15137 GCA_900303255.1 Lesueurigobius sanzi | reverse complement strand
TGAATCTTAACTCGTCAAAACAGCTCAAATTTAGATAAATAAGATGAATTTGGGTCATTTAAACTTCTAGATATTTACTTTTTTGTGTAGATGACCAATAATTTAGTATAGGTATCGAAAAAGGTATCGCTCAGGTATCGGTATCGTAAACCAAGTATCGTTAAAGTACTAGTATCGAAAAAACATGAAATGTACCCAGCCCTAGTGCTGATTGCGTGCAGGTGGGATAAAAACTGAGGGAAGGGGGAAATGTGAGGGAAGGTATTGTCCATAAAAGCACATACACAAATAGATAAAACACAAATAAAACACAGCAAAATAAAAGCAAGCACAGTCCTTTCATCTCGTGATAAAAACTTTAAAGTATTTCACTTGTTTTGATTACAGCAGTGCTCATCATCAAGCCACATTAGCATCTAGGGTTTTAGCTTGTTGAGTTTGGTTTCACTTGCCGCTGTAGTTGCAGATAGAAACTTGGTCTGATAGTATTTTCTATACACATTATTATTAAGTAGTGCCTCAAGGTGTTCGAGGTTCTTTAAGCACAAAGCCCACATAACAACTAACTAAAAATTAAAAAAAATACTGTATTTGTTTTAGCCCATTAAGGATGACACTTGATTAACTGAAATATTCACAGTTCTTTAGGGACTCACAGTCTATTGGATTTCCATACGCTATTTCCCAGAGCCAAATCCCACCATCTACGGCAAAACAAAATAAGTTTTGAAAATAGATGGTGTTAATAAGTGTGAGCAGTTGAAACTCAGCACAATGTGATTATGGGTAAGTGTCCTCTTCTGTCAGTGGGACAGGCAGTTTCTCCAGTTGGAGCTCAGATTGATGATGGCGATTTCAACTCGCCTTTAAATTTCCCCGATTACTCCCAGCGGGACAGCAAAATGCAGGGTTATAAATGCTACAAGTGTGGGCTCTTGCTGTCAGCGTCTGCAGCCAGGAAGCAGCACACAGTCAAGTGGTTGTAACCAGGCAGAACGTACGCGAGTAACTGTCAGCTGCATTTCATTCAAGTCTCAGTATGAAGCAAAATGCTTTGAGATTGTAGGAAATAGTTGTTTAGCTTTTGGCAGTTTGAGCGTGAAGTGACTCATACAAACAGAAAGTGCAATGGATTTGTATTGCCATCTGTAGCCAGATACAAAGTGTTCATTATGCATTTCATTCTGGACAATTGTACATTTTTGTAAATTAAAAAAACAGAAATATAATATACTTTGAACCACCTTATCTTGGTGGAGGAGTTGGAGCACCTGAATGAACCTAGGAGCTCTGCTGTCATTATGCCCCAGGGAGGGTCTCTCATGGCAAACAGGTCTGAAGCCCCGTTCAGACCAAAGGCGCGTCATCGCTCATGACGCTCATTCTTGAACGCGCAAATCTGCCAAAGACATGGCTTATAGACGCACATTGACGCAGCTACAGCTTTGACGTCGGACCCCTATGAGATTGATATAGTGTTAGCACCGTCCTCGTCAGTATCTCCGGTGGTTCTCCTGTTAAGCACTTGCCTGCCACCCCAGAGGACAGGGTTCAATCCCTGGTGTCTACAACATTTATATTTTTTTTGACTCTGAAAAATGAATAATACTTGTATTGTCCCATCACACGTCTCACTGACAAAACTTTATTTCTTTTCTTCATTTCTGATGTTCGGGGGTAAATCTGTATGATTTGTGTCTGTATGTGTCTTCATTGTGCTGAACTGGAAAAAGACGAGTGGATTCAAACTCACGATCTCGTACATACAAAATGGGTGCTCTACCACTGAGCTAAGCAGGGTGTAGTGTGATTGGCCGCAGACTTATGTGTATAAAGCATGGCCCTGATAGATAAAGGCGTGAACATACAGGAGAGAGCTATCGTGATGATTTACAGGTTGCATTTAATGAATTATTTTGTGATCAGGGCAGATTGGCAGCTCCACAGGATCAGCGCCTCTGTGTGTGATTGTGGAGGTTTATTTACATCGATTTATTGAAGCGTGTTTGATTGAAGGGCAGCGGCCGTAACTTCCTCATTCAGACTCTGCCTTCTCCAGCTACAGCTGGCTCCTCCTTCAGCCTCCGCTGATCGCTTGACGCAGGTGAAAACGCTCATACGTTCACATCGTGCCGCTCAATCCGCGTGAACGCCAACGCTGAAAGATTGACGTGCGTCATCGTACGTTCACATAGGCTTTACATGGAAGGTGGTCGCGTGGTCGCGTTAGGTGTGTAGGCACCTTTAGGCGACGGGTCAGACGCTTCTTATGATGAGAGACCATCAAGGCCGGACACACATGAGGTGAAGGAGCATCGTGAGGCCGTCCTCCTGTGGACAAACATCCTGCAGGAGGAGCCATAAGGGACTGGTGCGCTGTGATCCCGGCAGCTTGGACTGTGCCCCCGCGAATCAGCAACGGATAAGCGGAAGAAGATGGATGAAGTGGGGTCTTGACATTGTGTCCTATAAAGTAAAATTAAAGATTGTATATGAGGTGAAATAAACCTCATTTGGGTTTTAACCCTTTATAGGGCACTCATTGAAAAACTCTAAAATTCAACCTTAGAGTGTTATTGGAGGACATAACACAACTTTCAAAATGTTTCAACAGAAATGAAGGTGTACATTTCTGTTGAAATATTATGAAACATTTTTCAAAATGTTTCATTATCATGTCCAAAATCATTGTGAAAGAAGTGACCATTTTTGATGCCTTTCCCTTTTAGGGGTGTGAAAAAATCCTATTGGTGTATATATAAAAAACATTTTTAAAAAGTCACAAATCTGACTAAAATCACTGAAATTCACTATTTATAGCTGTAATATCACTAGAACTGGGCTTAAACTGTCTCTGAATCACTTAATAAAAAATTGACTTAACTTTATCAAGTTATAAAAAGTAGTTATGAGCGAGAGAACCATAATGACACACCAATGCTCTTTTTTGAACCAGTCTCAAAAAGATTGAGAGCTTCAAACCTGTAATATTTGATCAAATCAAAACTGCTACAACACTGACATCATGTTGGACAACATTTAAAATCGCACCTGATCTCATAAACACCTCAAAAACAAAAGGTATGTCTTAGAAAGGCGTATGATCAAAAATGGAGCCTGCATTTTTCATGCTGTGATTTCACTCATTTAACTTTGTTCTGCGAAAACAACACTTATATCATCACTTAGCACAACTATTCACCAATACAATGTGTGAGTTTCATCAACCTACCATTGTTAGTTTTGATTTTATGTACAGAAATGTAAGGCGAATGTAGCCAAACTCCTTTTTTGGACTTCAGAGAAAACAGGAAGTTTAGTGCGTACCAGGTCTCTGCTGATTGGTCAAATGCCACAGGGGTGGGATCTGTGATGGAGGGTGATCCCTTCTGATTGGCTGAGTGAGGGTCACATGCTTGTTTACTTTACTGAGGTGCAGCAGGGAGCTCATACTGCATGTAAAGTGTCGGGAAGTGATCAAAAACGGTAACTTGCCCTATGAAGGGTTAGAACATGTTTTACCAATGTTTCCTCATTACAAAGATACTTGTTTGGCTTCATTGACACATATTTGAGTAATCTTGTTCACTTTGCTTGTTTTTAATCTGGATTATGTGTTGTAGAACCCTTTGCGTTAATGTTAATCATCACTGAACCCATTCTGAGCATCTCTGTGGCCACATTGTGTTCATTATTGTGGCATTAATTTTGAGAAGAAAATGTATAACATAAAGTACAGGAAAAGTTTCAAATTGATTTATCTGATTTGTTTGATTGAATTAAATGATCAACTCATTCATTCAGTGCACAGTTACATAGAAATGAATAATAAAAGTTAGTTTGACTCTTCTATGAGTCACTGAATCTCCACTGTGTGACTCACATTCACTGCCCTCAGATACAGACCGATAACTGACAGACGCATGTGTTTCACGATGCAGGTGGTTTCAATAATCCCATGTGTTGACTCATTATAGCCCAGGGGCGTGGGGAAAATAGCATCCTTTAGAATAGATAATAAGGTTAATGAGGCTTGTTTGCACCTACACGCGTCAAATGCAATCCATATTCACACTCACATCTCCATATATGACTAATGTGTCCAGCATAAATCATCCCATTTGGTTATTAGTTGCCATGGTGATTTTCTTTCTCCTTTCTTAATTCAATTTAGCGGAAAGAGAACTTTGAAAGAAAACTCCATTAGTCCTCTCCGAAGTTGTGTCCTGACTTACAATGGCATGTTTTAACACATTGAGGTGAAGAGTATTTTATCGCAAGGACACTGTGAACTTTTCAGCAGCGATTGAAGCGGGTCAGGCTCTTCCTACCCTCCAGACCTCCACATCCAGGCACATTTGATTCCTATTTCCCTGTGATGTTTTTTTTATTTATTTTTTTCGATCGGGTGAACCGCAGCAACACCATTATGGTCGTTGCATAACACTCACAGCAGGAGGAAGAGCACGGAGACGAGCTGGAGATGGATGAATGCTCGCAGCAGAAACAAGTCTTCTGGTTGAGCCGGCCTCACAAACTCTCAGTGGTCAGTCCTGTCCCTTTGGCAGTCAGTTTAAATGATATGAGGCACTTTCAAAGCTTTGATGTTTTTAATCCCTTCTATTCATCTTTAATTAGTCTGTTTTAGTCACATAAAGTAATAATAAAGTCTAATTTTAGAGAGTATTTAAAATTGATGACAAAATATTTTAGTTTTTTTCAAAATAAACAGTGGAAAAAAGGAGACACCTCGAGAAGGATCTAACCAAAGAAGAGATCTACTCCCAAGAACGGGTATAGCCAAATGGAGGTAGACTTTAACGTGTAGCTCACCACAAACCTCGGCCCACATTCGCAGTCCAAATCGGTCTTCGAATGTGAGCCGTGCCGGAGGACCCACAGTGGGAAAGAGCGGAGGGGGGAGCAGGGGATGTCAGTCTTTGTCTCAAGGAACAGAGTGTTACCAATAAACAAAAGAAAGTTTCACGGCGCAGTATTGGCACGAGAGGTAAGTCCTTGTGACACATTGGATGCATTGCTCCCACTTCCTCCTCCTCCTCTGGGTGCGGGGTCAGGACGTCCGTACGAATGATCCGCTTACAGTGATCTGAATCACTGTGGGGTCACGACTCACAGCACTGGCATAGACCTTTCGTTCCTCAAAAACTCCAAATTGCAGCAAACCTGTTGCTCTCCGTCGTGCACTGGCCAATTGTGAGGTGCCTCTTTGAGTGAGCCGCACCTCAAGTGGTATCGGCCCCATGGTATCGAGACTACGTTAATGAGTATGAGTAGAAGATCCAAGAAATGTGTTGTCATTTCAGGATACAAAAATACACAGGAACGAAACACTGCACTCAGGTCGTGGTTGTCAGCAGCATTCAAGATTAAACATGAATAAAGAGAAGCATTGTTCAGATATTCCAAAAAAAAAGTGCCAGTTTAAAGTGTCGGATGCTTAACAACAGTTCATTTGTCTAAAAGCCTGAGGGTAGAAGGTGTTTCGGAGTCTGGTTGTCCGAGCCTGAATGTGTCGCAGCCTCCGAAGCATGTGGTATGAACCCCATACTGATATTGGCATCCTTGCATCCCTAATTTGATCTCATATTGCAATCTGCCTGCACCAAAGCAACAGTAGTGTAGGCCTGTGTGCGGCAGTATTTCGTTGAAGAAAATAAATTCATACAAACAAATTTATCCTGCTTGAATACATTTAACATTAATTAACCTTTAAGTTAGGCTTATTCTATCCTGTTACATGAAAGCAACTATGATTCTCAATAGGTGAAAAAGACAATGTGCATCACATAAAAATTGACTGTGGACAAAAATGTGTTTCAGTAATGGATGGAATTGGCCCAAATTAAGTTCCCCTGCGGTACATTTAACATAACAAAAGGATTTTAAAATTGTTGCTTTCAGTCAGATTTGACTTGACAAAAAAAGCTAAATTATTAAGGATAAACGAAAATGACCCAAAAGGTTGGCCTGTAAAATTAGTTCTGACATTCAAAATGCCAATGCCTCACACAGTCACTCTTCACACTTGCTCTTTGTTTTCTCTGAAGTCAGTTTATGCAGCGAACTGTGGCGCAGTGGAGTGATAACAACCATTAGTGATGATAACGGGTGGAAACCAAAGTGAAAACAGTCATTCCTGTCTTTACAAAAGCTCCTTTTATCAGCGCTGGGAGAAGTACTCAGTTTTCTTACTCAAAACTACAGATGCTGGAGTAACACATTCATGTAATGTATAATTTATGTGAAAGTAGATTCAAATTCTGCTTAAGTGAAAGCATGAACATATCCACTTAAGTAAAAGCTTCACAAAAAAAAAAAAAAAAAACTAAGAGTAAAATGTGTGCGGTTTATTTTTTTTAAATTTATATAAAGAATTGTGCTGTTGTTATCAAACCAGGCCTGAGTGAGTAGAGCAGGCGAGCGCATCCAAAGAGGTCTAAAGCAAGCGCGCTAGATCCAAAAAGGTGAACGATGAAAACAAAAAGATCCGCACAACTTAAGTTTGTTCCAGACATGACCGTCGGAGGAAGGGCTGACTTGACGGCCGAAACGTCACGACTCGGTGCGAGCAATACAAATTGTGGGAGCAAACTTAAGTTGTGCGGATCTTTTTGTTTTCATCTAAACCAGGTCTGAACCATGACTAAACCAGGTCCAAACGAGGAGTAAACCAGTTCTAAACCAAGTCTAAATCAGCTCCAAACCATGACTAAACCAGGTCTAAAGAATTCATCATAAAGGTACTTTAAAATGTACACTGCGTAACATTTCACTCAATAGATAGAAACATTTACTTTTTATTATTGAAGGATACCTAAAAATGAAGAGACAAACATGTGAGACCTGACTTTCCTGAGAGCGGGACGTCAAGGAGATGTTGACTAAAGGCAGCAAAATATGAGATTTAAAAAGGTTAGGTTCTCTTTCAAATCCATTCAGTGATTACCCACTGCAAAAATGGCATTGTCTGTGTGGTCATGAGGAGTGTGTTTTGGATTCCTTGCAAATGTATAATTCAAAATGTCACGCAGTCAGTTTTGGGGAGAATACTTTGAAATTGTATTCAATTACAGAATACTGAATACTTGTCTTAAAATGTACAGTATTTTGTAACATATTCAGTTACTTTGCCCAATCAGTGTACTGTATTCTGAATACTTTCACCTTGATTTGCATTATATTTTTGTATAAATATTATATATATAGCAACACTTTTACACCAACATATTTACATTATAGAGCACACGTGACCAATCAGATCACAGCAGGTCACATGACTCACATGTGCATTGTTTACATGAACCATGACAAGTTAAAATTTCATGACTATGAAAATTGCAATGTATTCCTTTGGTATTTGAAAAGTAACTGTATTCAAAATACCCTCAAATAAGAGAGTATTTGTACCTGAATACAGTTGCTCAAAATGCGTATTCTGAATACGTATTATACGTACCATAACAAGACGTCAGTCGTAGGTAAAGTTATTTAGTTTATTTGTTTTAAAGCTCGATAAAAGCTTGTGCTCTGTGTTGTTGTGGCTCAAATTGACTTGTATTTAGTTGAAAAGATGGGAAAAGGACAGACCTTTTGATCGGCAGGAAGACTGAGGCTGCATGTTATACTGTTTACAGGCCGCTACAAAAAGACATGGTGTTTCCACGTAGCATGGGTTAAATTAATACTACTCCCTAACACTGCACACAGTGTGCCTTTAAGTAAAGTAAAAGTACCTCAAATGTGTAAAGCGCTTTGTGACTATGTCTGTGAAAGGTGCTATATAAATAAAGCTCTTCTTCTTCTTCTTCTTCTTTTTATTTATTTATTTATTGTTTATTTGGTTGGGACAGTGCATGTTAATGAACACACATGAGAACCATGCATGTAAACACACCACTCCGGATTGTAGCCTTGGGCTAATTTAATTGTGCTTGAACTTTTTACTTAGTTACTTCCCACTACTGCCATTTAGACCTGTCACTGTTTATAACTGGCCACATTTCAACGACTTGATGACCATCATTATGCCTCTGCACCTCGTTCTTAAACCCAGAGCACTTGAGCAGAATCCACACTCCCTTCAGCTCAGATAAACAGTGGATTCCTTTAGATGGAAGACACATTCTCACACCCAACGTGCGTCTTTCACACATCACCAAGCAGGCATTGCTGGTCGCACTATAGCCTATACAGGAGGAATCTAAAGACTGCAAAATGTGTCTAATCATTCCTGGACCAAAATAGCTCAGGACACGGCTTGTTCTGCCCGTGTTATTATACAGCGGGACAAATATCTATCTTTATTCCATGTGACCGCTCAGACTATAATGAAGCCCTGCTACATCATCATAGTTATTCTAATTCATGATCCGCTGCTAAACGACCCGTGACAGTGTTGGCTTTATGGCACATCGAGATTCAAAATGATACGTATTATAGTAGACATTATGAAATATTTAGTTTGAATGGGAAAGATCATTACTATCAAGGCTATTGTTTGCGGATCAAACCCAGCACGACTGTGTGGAAGAATATTAAAGGCACAGTGGATTTCTTTCATCCATAATATATTAATGAATCGGCACACATCAATAATCTCTCTGTTTATTTGTATAATCTGTTTACAATGAGCTATTGTTTTCAGTTGTGATTGTGGAATGCATTTCCACTGCCTCAAATAATGCACACAGCTGGAAACAGCCTATTGTCATAGCATGAAGACCTTACTAACGACCATATAGAAGTAACCAAGTCTTTTTTTTTTTTTTACACCCGTGGAGCAGACACAATGCTGAACGTTTTTTCTCTCTTTAGACGGTGAAAGACTGTATACAAGGTGACGAGGTGTACAGACTGAATCCATTAAAAATAAACATGTCCGCCCCTGTCTGTTTGTTTGGACGGTGCTAAGCCGGATCCAGTTGTGTGCTGTAGGCTTTACTGTGCTCCCACGAAACCACATAAGAAAATAAACGATTAGGAGAGAGAGAAAAACACAGCGAATTAATTAATGGATAATCTGTGTGTGGCAATGTGATATCTTAATGGAATGGCTTCAATCAAGGATTTCCTATTGTTTGTACACGGTAATAAAATCAGCCAAACCTAATTATACTGAGCAGGAGATAATTGCAAATAGACACGTTCCACTGCCATTTATCTATATCCCCAAACACTATCATTCAGAGAAATATGAAAGGTTTGTTACTGCACCAAGTGAATAAATGTGATTAATAATAGTGGGACTAGTCATTGTCTGTCTATGTAGATCCCACTAAAGGCCCATAGGAGTACCACCAACACTAGATCAAGAGCTGGAGTGTTGTCCAGTGGTTGCCCATTCTGATCCATGAAGAATGGATCAAATGCACAAGATACGTGCAGAGGTGCATTGTGGAACTTTTTATCAAAAAAAAAAAAAAAAGTGAAAGGTCAAATATTTACATTAAGGGGAGACACTACAGGCAAAAGTAAAGTGTAATCTCTTAACACATTCTCCTAGAATCTAATAAATTGCCAAATCTTCACAATAAAGTGTTACATTTTTGCTCTGATTCGACATTTCTCCACAGCTTTCACAGAAACTTCAAATGCCATTTCCTCAAAATGCATTTTTCTTACACGCTTGCAACAACATGTCCACTTTAGCAGTACCTTTAAAAAAAATAAAATTAATAAAAAATAAAAAAAACTCTTTATTATTATTTTTTATTTTTATTTTTACAACACAGAAAAAAAGAAAACCAAAACCAAAAAGGGGACACATAACACCACAACACATCAAAGTTAGATAAAAACAGAATGGTCACTCGACAAGGAGAGGCTGCGAAGTAAAGTCCTTATTAATTACATCAAGAGCCATTTCAAATTTATCTCATTTATCTACAAATCGATGATTGTCAATTATGAAAAAAAAATATATGCTAAGATCAACTAATCATGCATTCCTTTGCATGATTAGTAAAATCACTGTCGTCTGCGTAAAGCAGCGTTTGGGACTGCTTAACTGCATGTGGGAGATCGTTCATGTAAATGAGAAACAGCAGGGGGCCCAGAATACTGCCCTGAGGTACTCCCATTGAGCATCCCAGAAGCTTAGATGTTACTGACCCTATTTTCACAAGTTGAGTTCTGCCTGCCAAATAAGAGCTTATTAGATCAATGGCATGTGAAGAGAAGTTTAGAAGGTGAAGTTTATTTTGGAGAATTTGGTGATGGACGGTGTCAAACGCTTTGCAGAAACCTATGTAGACCGCTCCCATGGTGTGCCCTTTGTTGAAGCCCGTATTTATTCAAGAGCATTGCAGACACGGTCGACCGTTGGGGTCAGAAACCATGTTGGGAATTTGTGAGTAGTTTGGTCTCAAGATACATGTAGCCCACAATTTGGTTATTTAGTGTTTTTTCATGTCATTTAGAAATGGTTGAAAGAACTGCGATTGGGCAATACTTAGAAATGTTAGTTGGGTCATCTGATTTGAAAATGGGAGTAATTTGAGACATTTTATAGGGTGATGGCGTGGGTTCTAATTAAATTAATATTGAAATTATTTAAGTCACGGGCAACGTGAGGTATTAAGAGAGTATATTGATAAGCTCATTTTGTGTAATTTCAGAAAAGAAAAACCCTTGAGATTCACAGGTTGCCATTAGTGGAAGACATTGAGGTGGAGTAAATTTAGATAAGACAATTCCTGTACAAACTGAATAAGATAATTATTGAAAGCATTTGCAATGATCCGTGAGGAGATTTCCATTGCTTGAAATTTGTAAACTCCTCGAGTTGTTCATTTTGCTTTCACCATTTACAGACTTAATTGTGTGCCAAAGCGTTCTTGGATTAGAGGCACCCAGTTTAATTTGTTTTTCAAAATATCTTTGTTTGGCTTTACGCAGCTCAGAGTCACATTTTGTTTCTGAGCTGAGTGAAAAGGTTCTTCTTTCTCAGGAGTCTTAGCGGCTCTGTACCTCTCAAGGGCAGAGTCCCTCCTCTTTAATAACTGCAACATTTTCCAGTTTATCCATGGCAGAGTATTATATCTGATGTGGATCTTACAAGTGGTGGTATATTTTTCACGAATTGCCTCCAATCGATTGTAAAACTTAGCCAGGATATGATTGGGGTTTTCCAAAGACTTCTCATTGCTCCAATTAACATTTCCCACTTGTTTGAGACCTTTTCTAATTACAAATATTAGTGATTGATCTGAGACAGTGTATCAATGACTCCAGATACAGCGTACTTAGCTGGCTGGTTTGTAAATATGAGGTCAGTAGTTATGTGTTTTACCATATCTAGTTGGGTCTTTAATTAATTGGCAGAGACCTAATTTAGTTGCAGTAGCCTTGAGAGATTTAGATGAATTGTCTGACCAGTCCAGGTTATATCACCAAGGATAACAAGCTTCTTAGAGTTAACAGATTTAATTATGTCTGACAACTGCTGCAAACAGGTAGCAGGACTAACGTTATGGACAGCTGCTTTGTCAAGTTGATGACTATTTGCAGTGATTCGGACTCAGTTGAAAGTTTATGTGTGTATTTCAATTTCAATTTTTTTATTTTATTTTTGTAACGCCCAATATCATCTCAAAGGTCGGTATGGACAAAAACAAATCAATATCAGACATCAAGAATGATCAAAAATAAGTCACACACGAATGAAATGTCTCGACCAGATGTAATGTCCCGTGAATAAGTAAATCACTTAGAGTAACAAGCTTAGAGTATCCCCCATCCTTAGACCTTCCTCTACGGCGAGGAAAATAACCCCAAAAAAACAAAAACCACATGGTAAAAAAAATTGAGGAAACCTCGGAGAAAACCAATTAAAGGAAGGATCCATTTCCCTTGGACGGATGGGCTATTTCTGTGTGACATAAAGAGCCACCCCCCTCCCACTCTGTCTGCCCACTCTTGACGGACAAACAGGGTCTTAAATTGTTCTATGTTGAAATAAACCTGGCTTAAGTCTTGTTCCTGTAGGGCCCAGTCGTCCAGCCCTCAGCCCTCAGCCCTCAGCCCTCAGCCCTCAGCCTCTGCTCTGGACTACCTCCTGGCCCTGGGTTTGGCTCCTAAAAGACCCGACGCTGACTGTTCAAAACCTGGCCCCCTCCAACCCTCCTCTAGAGACATAAACAAACTCTCACTCAGTCTCCTACACACGGGGGATTTACACTTGATTTTAGTGCTGACCCATACTATTTGATTGATTGATTGATTTGCTGTTTCTATTATTAACTTTTGACTCAAAGAAGAGTGTTGGTATGAGCCTGGAGAGAAGTTCGCGACGTGACCTCCTGCAGCAATAAAACACACAAAACAAGATCAGAAAGAGGTGGACAGTTGATCTGAATTGATCTGCTTGTATTTTAATTTGACGTTTACGCAAATGTCTTTTCTCCTTTTTTAGCCGGATACAGTCAAAGGCCACTACCCGACCTACCAAAGTCCTCAATAACAGTGAGTTAAATATTCATAGATTTATTTGTGTTTTTATTGTCTTTCAAAGAAGAAGAAATGTACTTAACCTCACACAGCTTTCTATTTGTAGGAACCATCCGACCAGGACTGCCACTGCCCCCAGCCCTCTCCTGCTGTCCATGAAACAAGCCAAAAATCCACAATATTTAGCAGTTCATTGTACCAATAAAATCTACTGAGCATCTGAACGTGGGGATGTCATTTTTAGCTGTGTGGTTTATGGTTTGTAATCAGCATTAGTAACTACCAGGCATATAGAGCAACCACACAGGGCGGTCTCAAACCCAGGACCTTATGGCAGGAGAGAGTTCACTGTTCTGCAACTGGGCCACCAAGCACTCACAGACTAATGAATTATTCTAGTCAACTTTATGGATGTTCACAACTCATTTTGTTCAGATTATTTACACGGGGGAAAAATGTGTAATCGAGAGGTTGCTGGTCTGAATGAACGCTTTACACATGCACTAATCAAGTCAAGTATTGACAGTGGACAGCAGCTTTACAGAATAATCTTTGAAGCCAGAAAATGAGTCCTGTTATACACCACATAACATGGTTTAGTCGCTCTTCAGAAATTGTTGATCTGAAAAAATGTGTTTCCCTTTTTGACTGTTTTAGATGGTCCAGACTAAAATCAAAACTAAGAGGGGATAGAACAAACTGTGGCTTATTATTATGATGTGGAAGTTTAGTTATTCACAAGACATTTCATTCTTGGTGAATATGGTGCTCAGCCGAGGACAGTACCATTTTGTAAATATCACATGTTTGTCTGATCGAGGCTGTGGCGCCAAAACGTTGACGCGACGTCCATATAAAATACAACATAATTTGTAAGTTAGTGCAGGATTTTCTAGTTTACATAGTCCTGTATGTATAAGGTAACCATTCTTTGGAGGGCACTGTGTAAATCAGTGAATGAAACGCAGCAAAGCCTTTTAGCAGCAGCAGGACTGAAAGAAGCCTTCACCGAATAACAGTGATTTGACTGCCCTCACGCAGAGCCTGCAAATTGGCAGCAACTTGGTTCTTATTTACCTTAACTAAACTTAAGTCTTTCCTGATCAGGCTTGGTTTGTAGAGCAACAAATGCTTATCTAAAAGATTTCACGGAGCATTTTATCTCCAGCACAAGTCCATGTCTGTCCTCACTGCCCTGTTGAGAGCTGCACACAACTCTATTGATTTGGCAGCCACCCATAAGTGCTTTACCATGGTTGGCATTTCCACACAATGGCATTAAATGTCAAAGAACATTCAGCGCGGCCTACGTCTGTGTGGACAAATAAGAGCATTTATATTTAAGAACATGTCAATTATGTGCCTGCAACTTGCCAACATGTGAACTTGAAGACTACATCCAGGGATCATGCTTCACAACACAATCAAATTACTGGGACAAAATAGGGCTCTCTTTCTGTCAAAACACACCATGGACTGAGAAAGTGTCTTGCACAATAACAGCACTATAAGAAGGTTTTAACAACTTTCCCTTTGGTTGATAGGTACCAAGGATTTAGTTCAACACAGTGAAAGTAAAGTGTTTGTTGACTCTCATTAATAATCCTCAAACGTTTCACACAAAGTACCACCTCATAAAATATTTGAGCTTCCAAATTCCATCCGGCCTCAGGATCAAATCAACATGGCTGGACCTCACCAATTTGGTGCCCTGGGACCTTGGCAAAATTGGGCTTTGGTACCACCCCCCACCCCCAACCCAACAGCTTAACACCTCCCCATTCCTGACAGCATTTAAAGGCTACTTTTTATCATTATGTCCATTTAGATCGTAAATGTGCATGTGCTATATCTTGCTAGATTTTTTTTTTTTTTTTTATGTTTTCACTTTCTGTTCCACCACTTGGACACTTTTTAGAGAGGGAAAAGTTTATATTTATTTATTTGTATTTATGTATGTTTAAAATAGAGAGCCACTTCTGATGTGACTGTTTAGAATTCAACTTTTGACCGTGATGTTACACATCTCCCCAGAGGCGTAGCAGCTTGGAACCTGAAATGAAACCCGCTCAAAGTTATGAGCAAAAGTTGGCGATGTTGGCCCAGTTTGGTGCCCCTTCCTCCAGATGGCATCCTAGGTGGCCATCTGGTTTTCCTATGCCCAGGGTCGAGACTAAACTTGGTTTAAAAAGGTATCTAAATTAGTGTTGTTCCGATACCATTTTTTCTCATCCGATCCAATACCGATATCTAGACTCCGAGTAGTCGCTGATACCAAGTAGTTCTCAGATACCACAGTGTAAATAAAAACACTAGCAAAAGTCTGTAAAAAGACGCCAAAGCCCATTGCATATGGCTCATTCTGCCTATAAAATGTATTCTGTCACTGTTCTGTTTCCACTCTAAAGATTAAATGAAGGCAAAAAAAGAAACACAAACGTATCTGCTGTGATCTTTAGAGGATTTCGTGTCTGCAGAGCCCACAAAAACACATTGTAGTATCGGATAGGTTTTGGTTCAGGTACTCGCCGATACCGATACTTGAAAAATCTGTGGTATTGGCATGAAATCCAATACCAGTATCGGTATCGGAACATCCTTAATCTAAATTAGACAAAATGATGTCTAAATTCCATGTAAAATGCCTAAACTTAAACTCAATGGTGTCT